>JAVHNF010015126.1:19924-44108 GCA_034783455.1 Micropsitta finschii
TTAGTAGAAACATTACGATCATCATCTCCAGGTGATGAATCCAAGCCCACAGGCTGAAGGCAGTGAAAGGCACTGCTGATAGGCAACTTCATTATTGCACATCCATCACACCAACTACCAGACATCTCAATCAGCCAAGTTCACATAGCTCCTCTTTACTACCAGATTTCTTAGACTAAAAAGAATTTATTTCCTTAGCATTTTCTCCCAAGCCTTTTCCCCGATCTTACCTTTCCTGGAACACATTAAATATTAATTCAACGTTTTGAGTAACAGGATTCCTTAAATTGCCAGTGAACAAAAGAGTGTGAAAAACATGGGGTATACATGACTCATCTGCAATAGATGACTCCCAGCATTCACAGACTTAATCTTGAACAAAATACTTTTCATGCAAAGCACATGTTCAGACAGAATCATTTGTCATAATTGAACCACATGCAGAAATTAGGTATATTAAGGAAAGGAAGGCAGACAAACACAAGAAAACAACAGCCCAAGTATAGCTCATTCTGGTAGGATCACGGGGTATGACTTATGTTTGTGTTGGTTCCTGCCAAAGCCAAACCAGGTGCCATATTAAGTCCAGTAATTCCATCATGATGCAGATTAGCCACAGATGGCAGCCCTTCATTTTTGAATGAAGCGAGGCATGAATACAAACAGCATGGAATAAAACAAAGTTCAAAGGGAATAAAAATAAAAACAATATTTATAAAAGAAAACAGATGCATTTCATGTGTAAGCCAAAACCACAACTGATTTTATCAAATACTGTAGCTGAGTATCCAAACCAACTCCACTTTGCTACTTAATGTGTATATTCATAATATGCTGAATAAAGCTGAAAGCCAGATTCTGTCCTCAGTTACCAGTCTGAAAATGTGCTATAAAAATCCAGTGTAAATTAAATGCAGATTCAGAAGTAATAATCAAAGATACATGATGAATATGTGAAGAATAAAACCAGAGTTTGAGCAGATTTGTACATATCATTAGAACTCAAATTTCTGCTGAGCTCATTTGTTATATCTAACGACAACAAGGCTGCTACATGTGGCCTATGATGGATAAGACTTTGAGCTTGCGTAAGCTGGCAGGTCTACGCAAACTTATTTCATAAGGTCTGCAAACGTTTTTAAATTTTTTTACTTACACTTCGGATATGCTGTTATGAAAACTTCCCACTTGCCATATAAAACAGATTTATGTACAGATTTCTGTACATAGAAAGAGTCACAATAATACTATGTGATCATGTAACGACAAAAAATGTCAGAAAAAAGTATAAAGTACCATATATAAACAGTGAAGGGTGGCTGAAGGCTATCTCCGTATTCAAGAAATACCACAGAATTAGAGTCAGTTAGCTTTACAGAAACTTTATAAACTCTATGCTGTAAGTTGCTACATTTTACATCATATAAAGTTACATTTAAGTAAGGCTACCTGTATAAGTAAAAAAATTTTCTTCAGCAAAGACAATTTAATAAATAATTTGCATCTGTAATAAACTTTTCTGTATCTCAAAACAGACCATTATGAGAGGGAACAAAATGCTAAATGTCAAGCAAAAGGTGTCTGTTATGAACATTCACATAATCGAATGGAATGGATTGATTGATACAGGTGATATTTTTAACATAGGTGAATGGGGTTAGTGTTCCCTACATAAAGATAAAAAGGAATAGCCCATTGCATTAAATAATTCTAGAAACATTTCTCGAAACAAATGTTGTTTTAAGCAGGAAGTTGTGTGCCCACAGGGATCACTTAATTTAAGGTGACAAATAAATTTGAAAAAGAGTAGCTGTTCTTGAAGGATTAAATCTTGCTTTAACCAAAGAAAGAGATAAAAAATATGAATATAGATTATTTTGAGTAGAATACTCACTGACATTTTTCAGAATAGGTGTCAATCACCCTTATGAATTGACTACATACTAGATTACTTAGAAGTAGACTCATTTCCTCTCTTTGCAAAGAATGCACTGACTATGGACCAAATTAGATACTCATGGTGTACTTGTAATATTGCCAGAGTACAAACTCCCATCTGGGTTACAGAAGTCACAGGCCGTACACAGAATCCCATTTTGCTTGTCCAGTTTTCAATGGAAGAAGATAGATTTTAATTCTATGAAAAGATTTCATAATCTTTACTACAGAAGTTTCACTTTAGAAATTAAACACACAAACACGCAAAACATGACATCTCTGAAGAGCACAACTCAATTTGCTCTACTACGTTAAGCAATAATGTTTATTTGCTTTGTCAAAGGTGTTGTGGGATCAGCTGCTGTTGGGCATATTTCAGAGACAGTGTATGCTATAAACCTTGATGTTCACATGGAAGAAACAATTGCTTTCTGCATGCTATAAGCAGTTGTGTTTCATGAAGAAGTTGCAAACAAAGCTACTCTTTTGTTGACATGCTGTGTTACGTGTATTATGAAGCTGTAAGGTTACTTGGAAATTCTATTCTGCTCATGCAGAAATTCCAAGCCTTCCACATTTTTTGGCTCTTCATAAACCATACAATTAATATCATGACAAGTTAAAATGCACAGAAAATTGTTACACATTGTGAAATGAAGAGAAATATAGACTGTGACAGACTGAGCAGGCATGTGAAAGGATTTAAAGATATAGACACTTACATATCCGTCATCACAAGGGCTCATAGAGTAATATCCCTTTATGGGCAAACAGGCACACATTAAAATAAAGAAGATTAAAAAAAAAAGTTAACAGAAATTAATCACAGAGAAATACAGTTCATAAAAATAATAATCTAACAACTCAAAATTAGCTAAAAATTAACAAACTATTAGCTTTGAAAAGTATAAACATCATTTCCCAACCACATAACTGTACGTTTTCAGACTGAAATCAGTGTCTCTCTCATGATATATTTACATTATAAATTCTCCTTTCAACACCTCACAAACATACCTAGTCTGCACAATATTCCGTTATAACTGTCAGCTAGAATAGCTACATACAAGGCACTGACATGTTTATGTGAACATATGACTTCTATTGTTCACCACACTGACACAGCTAAGACAGAGATACCAACAAACAGATCAATCAGAAGACCTCAGCTTCTAAGCAAGCAGCTGCAAGTATTCTCCATAATTGTGTTGACTGGGAGTTTCTCACCAGTACATAATGAAAGCTGAGACAACTTAAGGTGTTTCAGCAATGTTAACAATTCCTCATCCTGAAAGGCTCCAAGGATAAGAGAAAAAAGAGCCTGAAAGGCTCCAAAAAGGTCTCTGGAAGGAAACCTAAGATTTCATTACTAAAATAAAAAATTGTGGTAATTCATGATTTGAGGAGTTTAGTACAAAATATGCTATGTTCTCTTTAATTAGACTAAAATATTTAACTTAGAAAGCTTTGTATCTAAATAAAAATGCACAGGTCAACACAATAAGACCAACTTTAATTATTCTGCTTTTAATATTTTTGTGCAAACCTGCCAATACTTACTTTAGAGCCATATAAACACTTAAACACTGTGAAGAGCAGGTTTCTCTTTAACAGACATATATAGCTTTATACAGAAGGTATAAGAAACTTGAGACTCTTTACTGCGAGGAGAAAATAAAGTTGTTTCTATTCTTTAACCAGTTTTAAAAATCTGATATTATTCTTTCTATTACAATCACATTCAGAATTCCCTGATGTTAATGAGTATTTTAACTTTCATGGTGCTATACAAGCACACAGACAGTTCTTGTCATTTTAAGATTAAAAAAACCAACATCAATGGAGAGCAATAAGTGAGCAAAAGAAACCAGTGTCATGACAAGAAGTCATTTCAACACATGCATGAGCTGAGCCACTGAAAATGTACATAGGCATCGAGACAAAAATTACATTAAAGGAAAGTTTTAATATTACAAGAAACCAGATGGACCAGATGACCTGCAAGGTCCCTTCTAACCTGGGCTGTTCTACAGTTTCAGGACAGTAAGAGGAAATGTTTGTGGAAACCACTACTGATGGCAACACTACCTTTAGAGATGAGGAATTTATGCAACTTGTGCAAGAGACATCATATACCACAGCAGCAGAAATAAAAAGTACTTCTCTTTGTGTACATAAAGAGGTAGGTTTGTTTCTTCCCATGGACAGGGATGGAGAAGACCGATACATTTCATCCTAAGAAATATTTGCTTAGGGTAGATGCTGTTTGCTGTATATTATTCTTAAATGAAAGAGCACGCATCCAGATGACAGTCGGTGAATCCACTCTGAATGGTTCAGAGAGACAACAACAAACAAGAAAAATTGTTACCCTCCCTTCCTTCTGGGTTTCATGTGGCCTCCTGGTGTAGAAAACACTTTCACAAGTGAAAAATAGAATATCTGCCAACTATTTCAGTTTGATGGCATGTTCACATCTGCAGTAAAAAGCAAGTTTGAGGAAAAAAAGCACAGAGCACAAGAGAAGAAAAAAAAAAAAAAAAAAAAAGAGACCATGGCAGCCTCTCCAGTTATCCCAGAACATTTAAAAGTTGTAAATGACAGCTTCACTTTGTAGAAGAGCTTCTGTCCAGTGACAGAACTTAAGGGGAAAAAAAAAACAACAAACAAAAATGATTGCACTTCAAAGCTTCAGGAATTGTGCCAAAAAAAGACCTAAAACTTGCAAGGGACATTAATGCATTTAATCGTGGCTACAGGTAAATATAATCAGACTGAACAGTAGTAACAACATAATAGGCATTTATTCAATTACACAGGAACAATATATGCAAACTACTATACAGCTTTCTAGTCAGAGAAAGATTTTCCAGTGGTTAACACACATCTTGGCTATTGTCAGAAACTGCACACCTGAAGAAGCAGTTCCTGTTTTCCGTTTAATCCAAAGTTTAGAGACTCTTACTAGATTATCTCTAATGCAAAGAAATTCCAGGAAGGCGTATATCTTACTCAAGTTAGAAAAATCTATTTGTGGGTTTTCGACTTGAGCCTATACTACTTTTGATGGGGAGTGAATCACACTTCAGTGATAAAAATCCAGAATCCTCTTGCTTTCACAATGTGTATTAAACATAACATTGCAGGCATCAAAACACTACAACCAGTGCTTCTTACCCACCAGACAAATCACTGTTAGAAATAAAGACAACATACACACAGAAACAAACCAAACCCCCTAAGTTACCTCAAGAATACTAAAGATATAGAGGACTATGACAGATCACTGTATTTAAAACTAATCTTTTCAAATTTACCATTTTCCACATCAGTCCCCTGTCTAAATGAACATTAGAAAGTCAGGAATCTGATTAAATACACAATGTTTCCTCAGCTTGTCAGAGCTGGTATTCTCACCTCCTATTCTTGGATCCAGAGCTTTTGCTCTAAGAGTTCTCTCAGGTTTCTCATCTCCCAGTTTAGGACCACACATGTCAAATTAAAAGATGGAAGACGGCAATAACATTCAACTGGAGATAGGAAAAAAGCCTTATGGTAAAACACGTCTTTAGAGAAGCCTTGGAAACATCTCCCAACTGTAACACAGTAGTGTAGCCTCTCTCCCACTACATGCAGCAGATGCATCCTGTTAATGGATTGTAGATCAAGCTCACAAGCTGACCCAGGAGGTCAGAGAGCTGGTAAGAGGCATGAAGTTGTTCTGCAAAAGGAGGAGATCCAAGCCATCTTACAAAAGAGCACAAAACAACAGCCAAAACCAGAAGCCCCTGCTAAGTCAGATTTTGTGGGTATGATTACACAGGGAAAGTCTCTTGGTTAAAAGACGTCAATGCCACAGGTCTTAAAGCCAGTTTGGTAAGAAAGACTTGTTCTGGGATTTATTGCCTCAATACAAATTTATTCCAGTATGAAAGGACAGGCTTTCAGCCGTGGAGCAGCAAACCAGGAAGCTGATGTTTGTACAAAACCAGCACACGTTAGTAAGGGATACACATTACCTTTATTGTAATTTCAAAGTCTGAGACCTCAAGGCTTTATATTACACAATACTACTTTCCTAACATTAAAAATTGAGCACAGAGTACAATGCACTGGGAACAAAATCAAGTTTGCACATAAATAATGCTACCAAGGCATACTCTTTAATTTCCTTGAGCAATACTTCATTATGGTTACAGCACTCACACAATGCTCCTTCTCAGTGGTATAGCGCTCCTTCCCGGTATAACTTAAGACTACCAATGTAGTGTAGCTGATTTAACAGAATATACTGTAGAGCTCAAGTAAACATCTCTGAGCATGATCCAGCTTTAACATTTTCTGCTCTTAGAACCTGCTTCAGAACCTGGATTGTCCCAAGTTACGCCAGTATAGCTGACTGTGAACTCAAGCACCTCCTCTTTCCAACCTATATGATATACATCCACTCATTCCCTAAGTAAAAGTGGTAGAAATTTAAGGCTGCATGTCAGTACAACAGAAAGTAACTTCCTTGCTAATGAGTTTCTTTTCTGCTCATCTACTTAGTGATATCGATCCACCAGAACTAGTTTATTTCCCAGTCCTGTCCTGGCATCAGTGACACCAGTGAGACAGAGTCAAATCCTGAAAACTCAGGCCAAAATGGGGGAAACCCCCCAACAAGCCACTGCATTTAATGCCTGCCAAAACTTTTTAGACATTGACTTTTTTTTTTTTTTTTTTTTTTAAAACCTCTCACCTTGCCTACACAGTGACCAAATGGTAAGGATGAGCAAAGGAGCTGCCCCCAGCTAGCCTCTTCCCCCTGCAACTCTACAGGTGACTGCCCCTATGGCAGAGGAGTTTTGTTAAATGGAGTAGCTGGAAAAAACACACTCTAGTGTCTCTAATCAGATATGAGTAAAGAAGTGAAGGGATCTTCCAACACAAATCCAGCACAGATGCTGCAAGCTCATGCTGCTACTTAGACCAGGTCACAATGCCTCCAGCTTTATTCCAAAACTTATGCAAAAACCTGAAACCACTTAAGGATAGAACGAAAACATTTAAGTGTATAACAATGAGATACTTGGAATCCTTAAAGTAATGGGATGCCTTAGTGGCCTAGTGGCAGTCAGAATTTTGGTTTTAGTCCATCTTATCTGGCTTCTTGGATCAAGAGTCAAGGAGTGGTTAGAAGTATTTTGAGATGATTAGGAAGGAGTCTCATTTTGTTTCTCAGAAGATAGGCTACATATATATTTTCTTCTTCCACTTACTTGTGTTTCTATGTGTTTGCTATTCATGTATAAAACCAGAACTCTCTACATGGGAAACATACAAGAAAATATGAATCAAGTGTGGACAAAAGCATAAGATGAAACCTGGTTATGATGCAGCGAAGGTCTGCAAGCAAAGACTGTGATTAGCCCTCCAAAACCTGGTTAACTCTTCAGACAGCCTGAGTGTGTGGATCTGCATATAGAAATATCAGATTTCAACCACAGTAGCTACTATAACCTCACTGTCAAGAAGCAACCTAAAGTAGTTGAGAAACCCTTAATCTAAACAGTCTCAGGTTTCTTGCTGTTCTAGTCCTTTACTAGAGAACTTTGCTGGCACAGCAACTACTACAAATAGTATGGGCAAAGGAGACCAAGTCACACAGAAATAGTTACACTAGTAAAGCCTAGTATAAAAATAGATACAACTCTGCCAGAAGAACACAGTTTTACTCATCTTAAACTGGCTAATTTGGGACAGAAAGGAGGCAAAAATTTAATTCTAGGAGGGGAAATAAAGTCCACCACCACCAAATCTTCTTTCTCTGACGTACCTACATTGCTGGAAGCTGTGCTAAACTGGCCACAGGGGTGCTAGTATGGTGATAAAGGTGCTTCTGAAGCAGAAATACTTTTTAAAATACTTTTAGAAAAGCAGCAGTAAATAAACATGATGCGTAAGACCAACAATCATTTCACAGTTGAGCATCTTTACTAGAAGGAAAATGAAGAAGTATGGCTGCAGGAGATTTTGGTCACCTAATCTGTCCTGGAGGAAGAATCAAGCATCAGCCACAAGAGGTCCATTTGTCTACCTTGTCCTTAAAAACCCCAGTGACAGAGATTCTGGCTGAAATACTGTGCTTATACACTTCTGCTAATCCACTTCTTCAATGATCACTTATTGTTCTTAAAACTCTTAAAAATCTTTATTTCACAGAGAAGGAAACAGATGCTTATACTTAAAGGCTAAACCACACAAGGACAGATGTTTATGCTGAAACTGCATCTGTGACAGGGGCATACCAAGCCATATGCAGTCTAGCAATAATCCACCCAGTTTTTATCAGTGAAGACACAGCTTCAGCCATTTCTGCACTTTCTGCAGAGTGGATAAAGAAAACAATTAGCACCTGGCATAAGGAGGACACTTTGCCCAAAAGGGCTTCAAGAGATCAGAGGATCAACTCATGGTAGAAAGAAAAGAAATAATAAGAGTGGGCAAATTAAGTATCTTCAAATCATAGGAGAAAATGAGAAGCCTTGATGCAAGCCGAGAGCAGGAACAGATAGAAGAGGGAATGTGGCTGCACAGAATGAATGACCTCAGTACAGGGAAGGGGAGCTAGGAGACACATGCAACCACAACATCAGATGTAAAATACAGAAGACTACTGGGTAAAAATACAGAAGACTACTGGGACACATACAGTATGACCTTAGAAAGCCATTGGCAGGGAAAGAGGAAAGACCCCTAAGAACTGTTGGTCAGAAGAAAGATGGGGCAGGAGGTACATTAGAGGGTGGGACATGGCATAACCATGCACTACAGACAGGGTGTAAATCTGAAGACAGAAGAGTTACAAGTAGACCCTATTACTGAGGTAGCAGGCAAGCAGATATCCTGGTTGCTTCCCAAAACCTTGGGATATGCACCCTGCGATAGCTGCTAAGAATACACCTCTCAAATACACAGCAGGTTAGAGAAAGATCTGACCATTAACAAGGAAGTGAAAGCATTTAAAACAGTTTAAACAGAGCAGTGAGGAATAATATTTATCACTGAAAGTATCAGAACATTAAAAGGGAGCATTTTTATTATCTCCTCATATTTCTGTAATAATTTTCAAGAGGAACAAAATGTACCCATAGCATCATTGTTATTAAAAACATTGGCTAGAATAATGAGCAAGAATCTTATTTTCTTCTGCTTTTCCTTTGATACTTCACAAAGCTCTCCTACTACAAAGTTATGTATACATGAAAGTCTGCTGTGGCAAAAATAATAAGCACAGTTCATGACCTCAGTTTGTAAAGCACTGACTCACAATATTTTAATACTAAAATGTTTTAATGCAGTTTTAATGTCAATGCACATGTGAAAAATTTGAACAAACTAGGTATTAAAAAGGGTTGTACCACTGAACAGCTCTTACACTACCATTAAGTCATTTAAAATTTCACACCCCCCCAGCAGTTTCACAGACACTAGAAACTATCCTAAGATGGTTCAGATGGTTCTGCTCCTGGACAAAAAGCTCCCTTTCCATTCAGGCAGAAGAGACTGAGCAGAACACTAATGGTCACAAGCAGCTTGGTATACTGCAGCCATCTGAAAAGGAGTAAGAGGCTGGTGAAGTAAGAAGAAAAAACCTAGGAAGCGTAAACTGCTTATCAGTAAAATCAAAGATCCTCAGATATGGAATTAAAGCTCATCATGTAAACCAACAAGCTGGCTTGGGTTTATCATCTAAATGCCCATCTAACAACTAGCTTCTACAAATAAGGGAAGTTCTCCCTTCTTTTCCTCTTATGTTCCCATGGTCCTGTCTGATGCTTCTCCTTTAGCTGGCTAAGCCAAATCACTCTGGGTTATAAGAGCATTACTGACAGCAGAAAGGAAGGAACAGAACATGTGCCCAGAGCTGAACAATAGCACCACCCCTTTTTAGCTAAATTATTAAATTGGCTAAGATGTGCCATCAAACCACACTCAGGATGTTAGTTTTAGGTTTGTTTCAGTTTTTCAAATGTTCAGTTAGCATTTAAACAGATACACAGCTTACCATTATCATAATAACAGAATTAATCATACTTATGCAGCTATGACCATGTAACCATGTCATTTCACCAGCATTTGAGATCAACAAAACCTTCCGCATTGCTATATTCTTATACAAGCTTGGACACATGACACATGATGTTTTGCCTTTATTATCTCACATTTGTTGTTCAAATGTACAGTTTAAGTGGTATTGTCTCCAGAGATAAGAAAACCAAATATGAATACTTACAGTTCCAGGCCTTGTGAAGTCAATACTATGTGCTACATTTTGTCTCATCTGATTGTTAAACAAGCGAACACAAACACTTTGAAGATACCCTGGAGTGATCTAAAATTAAGAAACAGAGAGAACAGAATTATAATAAAACTTACACTTTCTACCAGACAAGTGTTTCTATACTAAAGGTTGTTTGTTGTTTTGCTTTGTTTTTCTCCAGAGGGCAAAAAATCACACACCTGAGACTCATCGATGCAAGCACAAAGTATTTACTGCAACTACACTTCTGTTCAGAAATTCAGGACAGAACTAAAGTTCCATAAAGCATTTGACGCTGTCCTGCATGACATCCTTATTACTAAACTGGAGAGACATGGATTTGATGGATGGGCAGCTTGGTGGATAGGGAATTGGCTCAATGGTTGCACTCGAAAGTTACAGTCAACAACTCAATGTCCAAATGGAGATGACAAGTGGTGTTCCTCAGGGTTGGTATTGGGACTGGTACTGTTTAACATCTTTACCGGTGAAATGGACAGTGGGATCAAGAACTCTCAGCAAGCTTGGTGATAACACCAAGCTGTGTGGCATGGTTGACACACTGTTGATCCTGACAGGGACAGAGAGGTGGGCCAGCACAAACCTCATGAAGTTCAACAAGTCCAAGTGCAAAGCCCCACACCTGGATCAGGGAAATTCAAAGCACAGCTATAAGCAGGGTAGATACTGGACTGAGAGCAGCCCTGAGGAGAAGGACTTGGGGATGTCCATTAATGAGAAGCTCCACATGAGCTGACAGTGTGCTGTCAGCAGTTTTGCAGCCCAGAAAGCCAACTGTATGTCAGGCTCCATCAAAAGGAATGTGACCAGCAGGTTGAAGGAGGTGATACTCCTCCTCTACTCTGGTGAGACCACACCTGCAGTACTGCATCCAGCTCTGGAGCCCCCAACATAAGAAGGACGTGAACCTGTTATAGAGAGTCCAGAGGAGGCCATGCAGATGTTGAGAGGGCTGGAGCACCTCTCCTGTGAAGACAGGCTGAGAGAGCTGGGGTTCTTCAGCCTGGAGAAGGCTCCAGAGAAACATTATGGCAGCTTCCAGTATCTGAAAGGGGCCTACAAGAAATCTGGAGTGGGCTTTTTGAAAAGGGCCTGTAGGGACAGGACAAAGGGGAATGGCCTTAAGATGAAAGAGGGTATATTTAGATATTAGGAATAAATTCTTCACTTTGAAGGTGGTGAGCCAATAGAACAGGTTGCCCAGGGAAGTTGTGGATGCCCCATTCCTGGCAGTGTTCAAGGCCAGGTTGGATGGGGCTCTAAGCTACCTGGTCTAGTGTAAGGTATTCCTGCCTGTGGCAGGATTGTGGGATCCAGATGATCTCTATGGTCCTTCCCAACTCTAATCATTCCATGATTCTACAAAATTAAGAAAAACGTAAACCCTCTTCATCTGGGAGTAGTTATGGTATTCATGATACTAACACTAAACACTTTCAGAGAATCTAGAAGAAAACCAGAATTTGTCACATCTATGCTTGCATACAGGTTTTCCTCAATCAAAAGGTAAGCTGTGCAACCGTAAGTATGAAGCAGTTTTGTTCTTTAGACTTATGATATGCTGATGAGCTGTCTAGTTAAGAAGCAAAACCTACATGACTGTCTTGCACAGCAGAAAGACTAAATATGAGTTACGTAGTGCAGCACTTTGATTCAATGCAAAACATCTCAGCACGTTTAAGTTTTTTATTTTGGGAAATCTATACCACAATAGAACTACTTGATTTCAGAACAATTATTAACTTCCCCAGAACAACTGAGAGGACCTAGATCATTGAAACGCAAATGGGCCACTTCTGATATTTTCAGATCTATGGCGAGATAATAAAACCCTTCAAATTCAGAATGCTGTAGCTTCAACATTATTTTATTCAGTACCCAACTCCACTCCGGATTCAGAAATGACAGAAACCAAGATTCCCAACAAAAGAGCACCCTCTGCTGGACACACTTGGGAAGGCTCAAATGACTGCCCAGCACAAGGCTTACAAAGGAAACGAAACAAGCATTCACAACAAAAGATAAATTGCCTGGCTCCTCCAGAACATAAGGGTATATCACCTTGGAGAGCACTGAAGTGTGAGATGCGAGGCAGCAAGTTAATTACTATGTACTTCTTCTTGTTACCAGAGCTCAAGTGAGCATATACCTTTCCTAATCTGCTCTAAAGCAAAGCTCACACCTAAAGGCAAATTCTTTTAATGAAATATAAGACTTTCATGCTGATGACTAGAGGAAGGTACATACTGACTCTTCAGAATACAGCACAGGAATTCCTAGGTCATTCTCCCTGTTAATAATTCACAGCTCCTTTAAAAGCATCGAGAGGCCACAAACATCTGCCATACGAGTAATTCTCAGGTTATACAGAAGTTATAGTACTTCTTGCATGCTTGAAGAGAAAATGGCACAAAAGATGAAGCATAAAATCATTTTTGTATAAAAAATACTCATAAGAAAGTTGTACTTTCTACAGTCACATGTGTGGCCCATTTCCCACATTGTGCAACTCATTCACTACTCCTACCTCAGCTCCCTTTACCAAGTAAATGAACAAGTTGAGCTCAGTAGAACAGAGAGCAAAGCTTTTCCTCACCAACATTTTGGATGAGACAATTGTTTCTACCATACTGTAACTTAAAACAGACCTGGCAGCAGTTTTAAATATACAACAACCTCTGACAGGCTAGATTGCAGGCAGTAATCACAGAAATGCCCTCTAATCACTGCTGATGCCAAAGCTCAAAATGGGACTCTCAGAAGAGACCTGTCTTGTACAATGGTGATAATTTCTTGAAGATTTCTGAGCCAGAACGATTCAACACATATTCTGCACTAATTTTATCCTAGTACACAGAGGCAACAGAAGACATCTCTCATCCAAAGTCCTGTGTTTCATTAGCAAAAAGACATAGTACTTAAGAAATGCTCTTAACTACAAAGCTCAATTCACGTTTTAGGGGCATTTTTTCACCATTTTCTGCGGGATGAGGAAGCAATTACACATCTGAGTCATCTCTTACCATCTTGCCATTGACTGTGGCCTCTAAGGAATCCACCAGCTCTGCAGTGACTCCAATAAGGTTACGGTAGTCTGCCTGCATTTTGTTAAATCGTTTCAGGTAGGTCATGGCTTTGCCCTCAGATTCCACTAACTGTTGTTGAAGATGTTGCAACCTTTCTGTCAAGAGAATAATAAAAATAGAAATAACATCACCTTTTCAACCACAAGGACAAAAAACCCACAAGCATTTTTACTGCTCTAAAGGGACAACTTCAACTGCTGCTATAGAATTATTTTTATCCAAGGTGTGGAATTACACTGCAAGGATAACTCCATACTACTAGTGCGATTTCAGTTTGTCATAACAGCGACAAGTATTTATTTTGCCTTAACTGCCCAAAGAAACAACTGCTTCACAGTTATAGCAGTAATACAACTATTAAACAGTAAACATCATTGGATACATTTGTGAAAAGAATACTGTTTTAAATGTCTATTAATACAAAAAGTTCCTTGCTATTGGAGACAAAACAAGACAGTAGCCATCAAATCAGAAGAATGTATGACATAATGCAGCTCAGACTTGCTATCTTCAGATGAGACTCGTGCACAGTCTGGTACATTCATTTAAGTGGGTAACCAGTGGGTAAAAAGCAGTATCACACTGAGCAATACTTCAATGATAAAGCAACAAAATGGGAGAATGACAGTAACTAGAGGTTCATGCCAGTACTTGACAGATTACACTATGAGGCTGGATGTTTTCTCCAGTTACTTTATAGAAAGAAACCACTGATATTTAGGTTATGTAGTGCTTTGCTTATTTTAAAGTAAATACTAAGTCTGTTATCTTCTAAGGAAAACAACCTCAGACCTAGTCAAATTAGTATTCTGTGTGGAAGGCAGGCACAGAATCCAGAGCTGTGTATTGCAGTGCACATCTTTGTAACTGGATAACTATGAGGGGAGGCACAATATTTCTATTGTTACTGCTGATGTCTATGTAATTTGCTAGAACATTATGTTTTAAATTAGTTTGCTGAGAAGCCAGTATCGCTCTAGTGTCGCAAAAACAGCATCACACCCATCTGCAAACAGACTGAATATTTACCATAGGACTTTCTATTAAGCAATGGGCAGGAAGCAGCTTGATGACACAGTTTTAGACAGAAGTAGGATTACTTTTCACAGATTTTAAAAAATTTTGGGGTTATACTAGAGCACTCCTAACAGCCCAATATGACCAAAACAGTTTGGATCCAAACAGACCCAAAGGGAAGAAAAATAAAGGAAGGTGATAAGATACAGAATTAGAAACTAGAAAAACTATTTCCTGTTCCTGGCTTTGAACAGACATTGCTCATAATCTTTAAGCAAACCATTATCCTCTTTCATGATTCACTATCTCTTTCCATAAAGATGCAGATCATATGTTCCTGTAACATAGAAGCATTGGGAAACATAACCAGTATCAGTGGAAATCTTTTGGATCTTCATTTGGAGAATGCTAAGCAGCACGAAGTTTCACCGCACCGTTATCCTCTGTGTTTAAAAAAAATCCCAGCATGTACCTTACAGCTGCAATAAGCTCTGGAGAATTTAGGTGTACTTATTCAGAAACTGTTGCTTGACATTTGCTCCATTGCTCTCTGAATACAGGCAAGAACCTCTTCTGAACCAAAGTGAATGGCACAGGGGGTGGTAATCTTCAGAGGGAAAAATGAGGAGGGTAAGTCCTGTATTAACACCATGGCTTATCTGGTAGAGTCTTCACAAGTCCTCTTCTACAATGGTGATCAAGTTATATTGCAGGTAGTGATGTACTACTAATGCACAAATATCTGCCAAACAACTTCCAACAAAACACTTCAAAAAAAGCAATAAACACATGGACGTAAGAGACACAAACCTGTCAGAAACATACTATTCAAACAGAACTGTTCATAAAGCTTTCATTACAAATAAGATCAAAGTCATCAGATAGTTCTATGATTTCAGATGTTGGAAGCTGCTTTAAAAACTTGTCATATCATATGGATTTTAGGGTTTCTGAAATAGGCTTTTATCCCATTTATGTTAAAAGCAGTAGATGTCAGAACATCCTATTTTTACTTTCAGAAAACTTAGCAAAATCATATTTTAATTGGATTTTTAGAGAAAATGTGCTTTAACAGACTTTAGCTATAAGCTATAGCTATAAATTGACAGTCCTAAAGCATGAAATACAAAGAAGGTACACCTGATTTCTAATTCATGTTTTTTAAAAACCCATGAGTTAAAGAAAAAAATCAACAAACACCCAGACAGTTATTTTACTCTCACAGCTTTCTCCCCTCTAAGAATGGCCACCTTCTGAAAACTATTCATGAATCACAGCATTTTGCACCTGCAGGGTTTGTGACTGATACTAGAGATCCAACTGCAAATTAAGCCATCCTAATAATATTTTTCTTACGCTTTCTAGGAGGAAGCGCATACCAATGTGAAATAACAACAGAAGCTGTGACAAGCCACAGATCCTGTTCAAATCCAGCAAAATGCACTTGGAAAGGAAACCCCAAAGAACACTTGAACAGCTCCCAGCAGTATTAAGCAATCTTGCTTAGAGCACCAAACTTTTTACAATTCTTTAAGCTGTTAAAACCATCTCAACTGCAATCAATATTCATCAACTTACAAATCAAAAGAGCTAAGATAACTTCCAAAGACAACCCAAATTATTCTCCTTTGATAATAATCATTCAACTTGAATTTTATTTTTATTCCCCAACCATCACTGCTAAACTGCTGCCACAGCTTTAATGATACAGCTCCAAAACAAGAGTATTTTTCTAAACTAAAAGATTCTGAGAGCAACCACTGCACAAAACTAGCCACTCTTCAATGCTTTATTCCTTTGCTTAGATGAGCAATTGGAATACATTTTTATTTAACTGTGATAAAACACATTTGATTCAGAAATTTTCAGTGGATGTACCTAGAGCATGACTTTACTCAGGAGATGGGTGGAACCACCAAGCTACAAAAACCAAACCTACTCATAATTTGTTTGCTTTTCACAGGCCAGTGAGGAAAGTTTCCAGTGTTGAAAATTCATCGTTCGACTACAGTCAGCAGGAAAAACTACATAAACAGAACCTCATGCACTTCATGAACGCTAGTCTTGGCAATCAAAACACAGGGTCCAAATTACCCCTTGCATATTAAATTGAGGGATTATCAATTACAAATACTGGTCTTTACTAATAAAGGGGAGTCAAAGAGAGGAATCGCAGAGCCTTGACATATTGGGTTGTTTGGGGTTTTTTTATCACTATCTTCTCACACATAAGTAATTTTACTGAAAAAGGAAAAGTATTTCATTAAAGTTTCTTACTAAGAGAGCAGGAAGCTTTCATCATTCACATGTAGCTGACCCAGAGAGACCTGATGGAAGTGCTGGTCCTGTGCTACCTCATTTCCCCGTGCATTCCAGCCACATCCCCAGAACCAATAACACCATTTGTGCAGACAGATCAGGGAGCTACCAGTCTAGACAAAAATTAGTATTTAGTTGCTTGTTTAAAGTCATTGCCATCTTAGGACTGGTGAAAAGGAAACTGCCTTTCAGAAGCAGTTCACATCTATGTCACCTTGCAGAAGTGATCAAACTGCACCTGTTACAGGAATCAGAGAGTAACACAAGACATTTCACTTCTCTCTTTCCCTCCCCCAGGCACAACTCCTATATGCTTTCTGCATATGGTAAGTTTAGGAAGGGGTGGGGGGAAGCTCTGGACCCAATATCTGCCAGACCATTATTCATATGTGGAGGAAAAGAGGGGAAAATAAAGGACAGAGGACTAATCTCCTGGTTTAGGAGGATGCAGCATACAGTAAAGCTTGCGACTCTGCCAAATGAAGGTGCTGGCAGTAGGCATCATCCGAACTAGTGCATGTTTCTACCAATATTCTTGCCTGCTCTCTCATGCATGTAATTATCAAGCCTTTTTAATATTTTGACTCCAGTTCCTATGAACAGCCAAGGAGTTACGCATATGCACATACATGTAATTCCACAATAAGCTTTTCTCTTTAAGAGAGAGATTAGTTGTTATCCTTTATGACAACCTACCTACACCTCAAACACATTTCCTGAACTTGTGCTTGCTCTCCCTGTCTCTCTAGTCTCAGTCCACTTTACACATGGGATGGGAGAAGTGGATCTGGTTCATGGGAAGACCTCCACAGAAGCATCCACGCTTCCTGTTCCTTTTCATTTTCCTGAGTTTACTGATACCCTTTCTCCCCACACACAGCGTGAAGTTTTTCTGTGGCAGTGGTGGTGCTCGTGCTTAGAAATATGTTTGCACTTGTGCAACAAGTGGCGGCAAGGTGAGCTGCTTGGGATGGATCTATGGAGGAAGAGCCCAGGACTGATAAAAAGCATTTAAAAGCTGCTGAGCTGTGAAGTTGTCCTGTGCTGCAGAAACCACCTTATGGAAAAACCTGTTTCATAACCAGGTAACCGAGCCCAAACCAGGTATATATCCAACAATGCCAGCTGCTTTGCAATGAAAAGACATGCCTGGAGAAGAAGTGGAGGAAGAGGGCACGGGGTTTTGCTTTTAAAACATCTCTGTCCCACCATTCTTCTCTCCATAGTTAATTCCTTTTGGTTTCAGTGGTGTTTTCCCAATGAGCTGCTGTGTGAAGGGGACTCCCTTCACCCTCGCTCTGCTATGCAGGTCCTGCTCCCAGCAAGGGTTGTGTGCTTTCACCATGGGGCTGATGCTGCTCTGGGAAGAGGTTTTAAAGGAGGAAGGGTGGTTACTGTAATTGCCTCCCTAATCAGAAAACGGAGTCCAGCTCCTGTATCTTATCTTTAAAAAGTTGTTGCTTTTAAATTGTAGCCTTGAATTTGCCAGCCAAAACCTCCTGCTGCACCAGGCTTCATTCAGCACATGGAAGCAAAAGGCATTTCACCTCCCAGCATGAAGGAAAACTGCCTTTTCTCTCCTGAATGACAGGCCTGTTTCTTGATTAATGTTTTTACCAGAGGAGAGATTGCTGATGGGGAAAGCTCATTGGCAGCTTCCCCTCAGTCAGTGTCTGCATTCGATCTTGATGCAGCTGTGGCTTTCCAGCGAAGATCTCTCCCTGTGTGCTTACTGACCATCACCATGGGAAAAATAAGGAGTTGCTCTTATTTGTGATCTAGATGGCAGTGAATGTCTGATGTCGATGTGATGCCCATGAGTGTTAATGATTTCTTGCAAGATCTGAGTCTTATCTTCATGGGCCAGGTCCTGATACTGCCCTCAGATTCAAGAGGCGGCAGCATGAGAAGCTGAGGGATGCCAAGTACTGCCTTGCTGCGTGTGCCATGATGCCTGGGGCACACAGGCAAACAAAGGGCCAGGTGCTGAGCTCAGACATGATCCAGGCTAATAATTCATCTTTGCTCGGGGCTGGATTTACAAATCCCTCACAGCTGATCCAAACCTCCTTCTCTGTGTGGCCTCTTTGTTATTTTAAGAGAGGATATAGTTTTGCCTTCAGTCCCCAAAGGCTGGTTGGTTGAACATCAGCTTCTGACAGAAATCATCGTAAATCTGCTTGGGCTGCCTGCCTGGAAGGGGGTTCCCATTCAATTCTGAGGGGAGTCACGGTGATTTGGGGGGCATTTAACAGGGCAGCTGATGGGTACTTTCTGAGATGGATCAATGTCCTCAGAGCCTTCTGAATGTCCTGGTCCAAGGGATCTTGTCCCACCTCAGCAGCAAGTGTCGAAGAAGAAAACTCTTCTGCCATCCCAAAAGACAAGATGGGAAAAAAAGTGTTTCTCTTGTTCAACCCTGCTGCCATTCAGACATTTTCTCCTTTGCTCAGTCTGACCTTTTCTTTTTCTGTTGCCATTCTATCCCCTTTTCCAGCTCTGCTCATTACACATGTGGCCTTTTCTTTACTGGCTGCTGCCCAGAGCAATGGCCTGTACAAAATGCATATTTCCACCTTCCCAGCAGAGCAAGTAAAGAGCTGAACATTTCAGGCAGGGCTTCAGGACCTCTGGCTGCTCCAGCCAGCTGCTGGCCTTGCTGCTCTGCTGGGGATGAGTGCTTAAGGAGCACAGGAGTCAGCCTAGAACCCCACTGGAGCCAGGACAGAGCTCCCACTGTTTGGGCTGGGAAAAAATCTGAACCTGGGAGCAGGGTGACCCTGCAGCAGTTAGGGTTTACCTGATTTTCAAGCAGTTATGAATGAGAAGCTTCCTTGTCAGAATCCCCCTTCTGGATAGATGTCACCTTGCCTGCATACCTTGCTGATAAGTGCCAGGACTGTGGGTGCCCACGCATTCATGGGAGTCCATCACCTAGCTGGCTGCTTGCTGGAAATACAGGCTGCAAAGTGAACCTGTGCTGCATGGCTAAGAAAAGCAGCAGAGAGTGCGGCTGTGTCAGACTGCTCCTCTGGACCAAACTGCTTCAGCAGAGTTTATCTGGGCTAAAGCAGAGCAGGGGTTGGTGTCCTCCAAAGAACTGGCTAAAACACCCTCCTCAGGTGTCTTTGGATTAGTGAAATGAGCCCACTGGGATTTTTTTCTTTTCCCTACATGCCCTGTACTTGACAGCATGGTGGATGTCCTCATATCAGGCACTCTTGCAATGTGGTCCCCATTTAGTGATGTTACTAAATGTTACTCCTGAAACCAACTGTGAGATTAAACAGCCTCAAGAATTGTGACTAAAGAGCAGTTTAGATTTTGAAATGTTTATTATAGCTTAAGGGCTACTCCCAGATTTTTCAGGCACATAAGGAAGAGTCTGGGTGTCTGGACAAGGGGCTGAGTGCATGATGCTGAAGCTGCCTTCTCCCTCTGCCTGCTCCCCCACTCCCCAAATGCCTTAGAAATGCCTTAGAAAATATGAAAAGCTCTTAATCTGCTTTGCATGTGATTGAAAATAATGGCAGCAATTCAGTGCAGTAGTTTTAAGAAATGCTTCAGGAGTGAGCAGCATTCTCAAATACCTGCTCCTCATTTACTTTCTTCTTTTTATAGACTCATTCTGTTGGGGCATTTAATCCTCCAGTCTATATACACAGGATCTATGTGAGAGGGGTCCTATCCTATGAATCTTTCTCGCAGTTTGCAGGAGGTGGATTTGAGGTAGCTGACCTAGGTATGGTGACTGTCCTCTCCTCTGTGGATTTAAAATATTTGATTTTAAAAAACCTCTTTCTCTTAAACTCTGAAAGTCATGCAATGGCATGTTTCAAGGTTAGTGCTCCAATATAGTATAGCTTGTGTGCTGCTCTCTGTCTAAAAAAAGAAAAAGTGTGTTAACTTATAGCAATTTGTGGCCTCTAGCTCAAGGTGAGTTTGTTTCATTTGTGCTGATTACTTGCATTCTATGTCCTGAGTGTTTTACAGAGACATAAATAATTGCAGTGTTCCTTGGGTACCCCATGGCACTCCACAAAGGGCGTGCTTCACTCTTAAGACTTGCTCATTGCAGACTGCTTCAGATCCAGGTCTACAGTATCATTTTCACGTTCATAGGAAGGTGAAAATTTCTTTGCTTGCCAAGTGCAGCAGCGTGCTGGCACCAGCGGAGTGCAGCAAGGCAAGAGAAGATGGGCATAGGCTGACACTCCCTGCAGGCTTGGGGTGGAACATACACATTATGCAGGTGTACGTGAGACAGGAGAGTGGAAATTCTGCTTTGGCCTCCCCATGGGTACCAATTGTAAAGCAATCTCATTTCCTGAGGCGTGATGCTGACACAAGAAAATAACAAAACTGTGTGGCAAAACTGCCAGTGCTACAAGTTCCCCCATTGGCTGATGGTACAAGGCAGATAACTTGGCTCTGCAAGATCCTCCTTCAGATATGGGTTTTTTGCAGCTGCCACCTACCCCCAGCAGCTACCCCCACTCCTGCAGGATCCGTGGCCCCCAACAAACATGTCCATTGGTGGGTACTGTTCTGGCCACATCCCATGAAGCTTCCAGTGCTGGGGTGGAAAAAGCTCTGGGAAGGTGGGAAGGGCAGAAACAGCTGGTGGAGGGGTGCTATCCCACATGGGGAGGTGTTGGAACGTGCTGGAGAGGTGTGGAAGTGGTTGGCATGTGCCTGTGACCAGCAGAAAATGAGAGGTGTTATTGCAGGGATGGTTTCCGCAGCCTTCAGCAGGTGGAGGCTGATCACTTCCCCACACATGTTTACTGGCTTCCTATTTATGCTGAGCACCGCCTTAAAAAAAAAAAAGGAAAAGAAAGAAAAATGAGTTGATGCTAAAAATGCAAAGCAAAAATTTGGCTGCTAGGAATAACAGCAGCACGTGAGTCCTCCTGTCCTTGCTTGCTTTGAGTCTGCTATTTTACCTGTGCCAGAAAATACCCCATGTGCAGAAGTTTATAATAAGTCTCATGCAGCTTGATCCCTGAATCTGGTAGTAAATCTCAACTTGAGGAGCAGAGCCACTGGAGTGGTCTCCTCCACCTCTCGTGGGGTTTTGGTAGAGTGTTGTGCCCCAGGGAAAGTCACCACTCAGCTCAGATCCCCACTGGGGGCCTCTGTGGACTTTCCACAGTGTAAATATAGATGTACCACAGACAACTTACACTATCAGCTGCAGCATCACTGAAGGTGCCAGCAGCACGTTAGACCCACGTGTCGGTGCACAGGTTAATCCAGCAGCGAATGGTATGACTAAGAAAAACCCTCACCACTTAAATCAGCTTGTTGTTTGTAGTTTATTCTGAAGTGCACATAAGTCTGGTTTAATTGCACTAAAAGACAAGCAAAAGGTATGAGCTAGCTGAAAGGCAGTTTCAATGTATCTATATAAGGCCTTTCACAGCTTTCCAAACAGGCCTCTTATGGAGCCACATGTTGTCCAAACAGTCTGTCATGCTTCCTGGGGTGTTTGCACCACACAGGAACGATCTGGTTGAGCAAATCTGCTGTGTCCTTTCAGAAAGGAGCTGATGTATTTCTACCGGCATTTATTCTCTAAATGAATACATTTTTCACTTCTGCTGTGAATATCTAAGATTCTGCTTTAAAAAAAACCCAAACCTGCCATGAGATTCCAGAAATAGTTTATTTTTCTGGAAAGAAGATTATTTTCCAGTCAGTGAAACTTGCACCAACTGCAAGCAGCTATTTCCTAACCTTCCTGGTGGACTGACATGGGCTTCAAGCAAGGAAAATCACTGCCAGTGCCAATGCAAAAATGCAATTGACTGAAAATTGGGGTGAGATGAAGCACTGCTGTTTTTTCTCTCCAGAGGAAACAGCAAATGCCCTGGAGTCCTCTGAGAAACAGGCAGGCACTGGGTGGGATGCACACCTAGACCGCAAGCTGCTGGCAGTGCACACCTTCCTCTGGGCTGGTTGGTGCCAGGTTTGCTTTTCCTCTTGGGCAAAACTGGAGATGAAGGCGGTGGGGATTTTTTCCGTGCGTGATGAAGGCCAGGAGGCCAGAATGCTGTGGCCTTTTCTGTACTTGTCTCACTCCCGTCGATCAGGAAGTGGTGACGCAGGTTTTGGGTTGGGTTTGAGGTTTTGGAAACCTTTTGTAAAAGTTGATCTCCTCGCCCCATCATATTTCTGAAGTGTGAAGCCGTGGTGAAGGCTGGTGGCGACTGGAGGGATGCCAGCCAAAATGCAGCTCCTCATCAGATGTAATGGTAGGATTTTCCTGGCTATTTGTTTAATCCTCTTTGTGGGATACACAGCACAAGGTAAAACAGGGCGGTTGTTCTCTTGGTAATCCTCTTTCTGGGCTACACAGTGTAGGCCATGTAGGGAGTCTCTGAATTTTTCAAACTGACCTTCTTCTTTCTACTGGGAAAACCTGCTTTGCTAACATTTCGTTTTCTGGAGGGGGAATGGTAAGAGAAGGTGCTTTTTTGCAAGTGGCACATTTCTGTGCCCCTCTCCCAATGAGAAAAAGTCTTATAAAATACATTGCTGTGTATGTGTGTATATTTTCAATCCATGTATTTCAATTTGTTGTTGGTTCGTTGGTTTTTTTTTTGAAACAACATAGTGGTCCAGTTACTACTGTTATTCAGTTATGTAGTTACAGACAAAATAGGTAACAGTTCCCATGTCATAACTACTATGGTCTACTTTCTTGTGATGACAGGAAACTAGTTCTAAGTATGAGGAAATTAAACGTTTATTCAGTACAATATTGCAACACAAAGGCATAATACAACTAAAAGGAAATGTTGATTCATAATGATATGCATCCTGTGGATTTATTTCTTGTGAGACAGAAGTGTTTTCCAAGCATGTACAGTATCACTTATCCCCAGACCAAGGCTGTGATAGTGATAGGCTTTAATTAGTATCTGCCACTCAGAGGTTGAGGGATTATGGCCTGGTTTTTGTATGTTGTTTATTTGCAAATTATTCAGCTGCAGTTGTTTATTTTTTTGCCACTGTTGTTATTAAAAACCTTCTTAATAATATGAGAAGAAAATAAGTATTAAAAAAAGTCATGTGCTGTAAAAGAAGCAGGAAATGATACCCATGAGATCATTTTTCTCTTACAGAAGAGTGTAGGAGGTAGCTGAAAGTCATCTAGTACATTTCAGTAATATATAGGGCAATAGAAAAGTGTAATTACAGAAAGATATTCCCAAGAAAAGGAGAAAAAAGTAGTTTGAAGTGCCAACATGGGGAGAGTGTGTCAGGAGGCTTCAGAACAAATTAATTACATAAGACAGAGAGGAAGGATGAAATGCTGCTGTCTTTATCTTTACTATGCAATTGTTATTTTCTGCTTTTGGTATCTTTTGAAGACCACTTTTTAGTGACAGCCCAAGTCAGGTGCCTGGGGAGCACCAGAGCTGCAACCGTAGGTCTACATAACTGAGTCACATCTAGGAGACACCTGAACCATCTCTCAAGGCGGCTCTTG
>JAVHNF010015128.1:0-11977 GCA_034783455.1 Micropsitta finschii
GAAGTCTTAATGACAATATAACAAACAGTTGATAGCAGTTTATTGTTATTAATTTGTTCACTATTTAAATTTATGGTTCAAAAATAAGGATTAGGCTCAGGTGTTTATTTATGAATGTAGAAGTAAAAATGTCAGCTCAAAAGATTTTATTCCAGAAAGCTGACTGATGACTGACACTCATTTCCCTTATTATTCTTTTGAAGTGTGTCATTTTTGACTTAGAAATTATGTTTTCTTTTTCAACTTCACATCATGTGGCATATGGTATACTTTGGCACGTAAGTAGAAAAACAAAAAAAAATCCAGACTTAGTAATGCTCAGATGGAAAAGATCATCTGGAAAGATCCTGTAAGTGCCTGTTCTAAAATGATTGCTTTCATTCTATGATTTGTTAACCATTCCCTGTGAGAATAAGAAAGGAGTCATTGCTGTTTTCTTTGCAGATGCAGCACTAGATGCAGACCTTAGTACCTACTGTATTTACGTGGTTCTCAAAGTCAACCGTAATTTGGACTCTGAGTTTTGCTGTTTTGATGATTGGTTTTGGTTTTTCATGAGAAACTTGATCAGTGCTGCTTCTGCTTAATTCCTGAATCAAAGGGTATTTGAATATACGGAATTGCATATTTTGATTATATGTATGCGCAGATATGATACATATCGATAGGCAGACAGATACTGATACAGATATGTGTGTCATTTTATGTATTTCAGAGCTTGGTTCTCATCTCTTTCCCATATTGCTCCTGACACTCTAACCTTGGCAGTGTTTCTTCTCTGCTATCCCACTGCTTTAAGAAATCTGTTCAGCATTTTACCTTTTTACCGTGACAATGAATAGCCATAAACCTACTGTAGTCAGAAGTGTGACTCCAGCAATGGGAAGCTATATCAAAATTAACTCAGGCACTAAGCACATTATGTGGGCTAACTCCGAACTACGTAAGGGATTATAAAGTATGTGGGGACTATGTGGCCCATGCAGGTCATGACAGCTTACACGTGGACTTTGACCAAAGTTGCTTTGAGAACCTGTACAGAGTTTGTGTGAGAACCTGTACAGCTCACCTGGCCAAAAGATCTACACAGATCTAGTTTGTTTACTAATGAAGCAATGTGGAAACAGACAGACAGGTCCTACACCAACTCTTGTTTTTAAGAAAATATACTGCAACGCACGTGGAGTAGCTTGCCTGTTTCCCTCACTCACTCTCTCCTTTCTTCAAACAAATATTTACATATAAATTGCTTTGAAGAATATGTCACCAACTAAGGATGGTGGAAAAGTAAATGCGAATGAATTGTAAATCCACCTGAGTTTTTTTCAGGCTTGGAAATTTGTATACAAAATAGAATCTCTTCCCAACAAACAGCTCCTTTAAGATGCCAGCACTCTTGCTTTTCAAGATGATGTCACTGCTGGAGAAATAAAATACGATTGAAAGCAGCATAATTAGTAAATCAGGGAGAAGCTCTTCTCATGCTGACTTGGAAGTTCACTATTTATAAACGTAACACTTATTGAAGGGTAAAGCAGATTGCTGCCAAATTGACTCAGTTTAAAAAAAATTCAGAGTGGAAAAGCGGCATGCAACAGCAAAATTATGAGGAAAAAATAAATTAGGTTCAGAAAGGGTCTAAGGGGGAATCTAAGCTGAGGAAGAACCGTCTAAGGACAAGAAGACCCTTTTGAGGCAAACAGTACAGAGGCAAAAAAGCAGTTATGTATGGGCATGTATAATGACACTGGTGTTTCAAACCTCATGTGTTTTTTCATATAAATGAGGGCAAATCAGAATTGTTAAAAATGCACTCAGAAGAGATGTGTAAATTGAGACAGAGATAAACAATTCTAGATTATCTTCCTCAGTCTCTGTTCAGACGATCAGTTAAGAAAATAATAGAAGGGATACATGGATTAGTAGAAGAAATTAAAAAATGCACGATTTACAAAAACAGAAGCTGAAGGGAGGAGGAGGATATGTTATGCAAAGTCTTGATTTTTATTTCATAATACTACATGGCAGGATTGATAATTTTTTGTAAAGGAATTTTAAAAGCCACATACATATATAATATATAAAAATATTTTTATAATATGAGTTTATTTATTAGATACGCTATAATATGCAAACTAAAATAAATAAATAGATAAATACTTATTAGCTTTTCTTTGCTGCTTGTTTTCCTTTTTTAAGATTTTGAGATGTATTTGAAAATCAATAGTTGAGTACTGGTCCATTGAAAGACCTGAAATTTTTTCTTTAAATCAAATCCAAGCATCTCCACTAATTATGTACGTTCAAGCACTTAAATGTTAAATATAAAAGAACTTGCCATTGTGAAACTCTGAAAGAAAGGTGGGAGCACTGAGTGTGTTCTATTAAATTAAAAGAAAACAAAGATGTGTTACCAGGATAATTATAGCTTTGTTAGCCGAGCATTAATCCTGAGGTCAGTAGCAGACCTGGACTTGACTGCTAAAGAATTAAAAGAAAATAGATTAATTAATGGTAATCAACATATAGAAAATGGACTGTATCAAAATAAATTTATTTGCTGCTTTCTTCTGCTTGTTGTTTGAAAGAGACTAAAGACTGCTTGGAAAAGGTAATAGTGTTTACATGCTGAAACAGGAACTCTAGGAGACATTTGGTTTGGGACCATAAAACATTTTCGTTAAATGGTGTACATTTAGAGTTGCACTTATCATACAACAAAATCGATATTTTAACTAGAAATTTTTAAGCAAGATCACTGTTAGAGTGTTTCAGGGCCAGATTATATTTCCCTCAGTATTTTTTAAAATAATGTGGAAAAATCACAGTATACGTACCAATACAAAGAAACATGCCTTGGAAGTGTTAGGTCATTCCTGAGAGCTCTGCTTTCTAACATATCGATTCTTTCACAGGAATGTAAAGGGAAGAACAAATCTTACTCGGAAACAGTCCAAGCTGTGCAATGGGTAGGAAGAAATCACACCCCTGACTCTATGCACCCTTCACACCCTGGTCAATATATTGGTGTCATAATGGAAAGTAGGCATAAATTCTTTTTGATCAGGGACTTCTCTTATGGAATATCATTTGTGGTAAACTGAATATCACAGAAATTAAGCAAACACACTATCACAAATGTGCTTCTGTTTTATTACAGCATTAAACAGACAAGTGTCAGATTCCAGAGGAGATCACAAATTGCATGGTTGGCATGGCAAGCACACTTGTGAATTTAGGAGGAAGTTTGGAAAATTACAAAGTAAATGAACATGCATTAGCTAGATCAGACAAAAAGAAAATAATCAGAATGCAGCACTGTATATTTTGAAATCAGATGGCTGTGAAGAGCAATCAACCAGAAACTACAGAAATTCCCTTTTTAAGCTGTGGATTTTGGTTACACTTTCTTATTCTGTCCAGCAGTCCATTGTAGCAGGTAAGCAAGTGATAGTTCTGCAGTTTCTTTTTTAATCATCTTTCCTATTTTGACAAGATAATCAAAGACAAATTCAAAAAGGTTCCAAGAAGCAACAGAAGTTATAAAGGACATAAAAGTATATAAAGTTTTTTTGCTTATGTCATCAAGATTATAAGAATTTGATGAGAGCTTAGCAACAGATTTTGCTTTTGGACTTTTGTTTCTCCTCCATTGTCCTCAATCTGAGTTACTGGGCTTGGGCTTGGCAGGGAGTGTTTCTTCCTGTAGTCAGAATCCATCTAATCCTGTTCTGCTGGTTAAATAGTCAGCTAGGACAGCTGACCCAAACTAACCAACGATATATTCCATAAAACAGCACATCATGCTCAGTATATAAAATGAGGCAGTTGGCTGGAAGGAGCTGATCACTGCTCAGGGATGGGATGTCCATCAGTCAGACAGTTATGAGTAATTGTAGTGTGCATTACTTGGCTTTTTCTTTAGTTGGGGTTTTTCTTTTTTTTTTTTTTTTTTTTTTTTTTTTTTTTTGATTCCTCTCTCTCTCCTCTTCTTCTTTTAATCTTTTATGTTATTTCAATTATTAAACTGTTCTTATCTCAGCCCACAGGTTTTACCTTTTTTTTCCCCCTTCTACCACCAAGGAGGGGTGGAGTGAGTGAGGGGCTGCATGGTACTTAGTTGCCAGCTGGGGTTAGACCACAACAGCCAAAGGAGAATTTGTTTAGAGTTGTGGGACCTTTGTGCTAACCAATTCAGTCAGTTGTCTTTCTTTGTATTTTCTCTACAATGTTGCATTGTTGCATCATTGTTGCAATGGTACAGAACATTTTATATGAGAACATTTGTAATCTTTTGTTTAGCTTCTTCCTCTGCCCATGTCACACTAGTTGTTTGGTGTAGGCTTGGTTCACCCCAATTAATAAAATACACTTCTGTATCCTGTGCAAGAATAGCTCTCTGGTTCTGAGTGTTACTGTGGTTGTGCCTTGTTGGCAGTAGCTAAGAGACCTTCTGCACTGATGCGCTGCATAATGAAAATGCAGCAGATTGGTTTGAAAACTGACTTCAAGGAAATGAAGACTAACAAGAGGGGTCCTGTTATGTAAAATCATCTTAGCTTTTGAAAAGTCAGTTTAAGCTGACACGAAACTGCATATAGGAGGTAGCAAACAAAAGACTTCTAATGAGGTCATACAGCAAGAATCACACACTGGCAGTGAATTTTTGAAGTGTATTGACAAGGACTAATATTAGGAGAGCAGCTTCACTACTGGGAGATGTTATCCCTTAGATAAGGTATTAAAATTATGTCCATCTGCTTATTTCTAACATCACTTTGAGATGATAAAGATCTTATGATACATGTTGGAGGGATGTGGAGGTGGTAGGGAGGATAGGGAATAGGGAATAACTTTGCTTCCAGCTGGCAAAATCATTCTTTGTAAAATATTATCACCACAAATTTATTGGCAATGTTACAAGCATTCTTGACTATACAGCATGCAAGATGTTATGCAGGGCTGACTGGTGACCATTCTGATCCGTTTAACAGTATTCATTAAAGCTGTTTAATTGTAAAGTTATCCAGGAATGTATGAATGTCTACCCTATAGACATATAAATGTAGATGAGGAAAATCCCAAATTTATGCTCTGAGCATTAACTTCAGACTATTATTTAATCTCCATAAGACAGTAAATACCACTATCAAGATTACTACATATTATAGTCCAAACGAAAATACAATGAGCATTATTAATAACACAGGTAAGGACTTCATTCCCTTGCTATCCAGGAACAGTTTAGTGCTGTTAATTACTATATCAGGGTATTTTTGTAACTCATTGACTTCACAGTATCACAAGTTTAATGTCTGACAGAAACTTTGGCTAAATTAAGTTGTAAGAACCATAAAGTTTCAGAAATTATAGAATCATAGACTCATAGGATCTATTCTATGATTCTATGAAGTTGTAAGAATCATAGAATTTCATTCAGAAATTCCTGCATCAGGCCCACAATTTGTGTGAACCTGTATCTCTTGGAAACCCTACCCAAATCGCTCACAAAATAAAGGGATTTTCTTATTATCAAACCACATTTAATTGTCAGTAACAGTGCTTTTACATATCAACCTAAAAAACCTGTTTTAATATATTAAGGAAATAAAGAAGACAGACTTCACTCAAAGATACACAGTCAGAAGATGAGAAGCAATGGCTATAAGCTGCTGTGAATTTCAGCTGAATATAAGAAGAAAAATCTCCAAATGAATGGAAAAGAACTGGAACAGGCTTATGAACAGGGCTGTGAAATTTCCCCCCTCTGGGACTTTCAAATTTGAGTGGACAAGGCCTTGCTCAAAGTGATCTATCTTTAATGTTAACACTGCTTTGAGTAGGAGATTAGATTAGATGACCTTAAAAGGTCCCTTCCAACCTAAATAATTATATGAAACTAAAATTTTATGACCTGCTTTTTGTTTGTATTCCAGATTAGTGTTTTTCCAATCACTGGCTATTCTAGTGTGTTAAAGCTTGGGTACACTTTGCTAGTTTCATAATTCTTGAGCTGGCCTTGTAATTTAGCTCTATACTATTTTAATATTTCAATCTCTCTTATAAAAATATTCATCAAAAAATGCATGTAATTATGTCAGAAAAAAATCTCTCAACTGCTGTACACAAGTACAGCCTCCTCACTTGTATTTTTCTATTTCCTTTAAGTCTTTCAATGTCACTGAATGCCAGGACACCGTTTTCCATCCTGCAGGTGTGACCTACGTACTTTGTTCCTTGATACATGCCCTTTCTTTGCCTCTGTTAAAGAACATGCTGTCAAGTGACAAGTAATTTTCTTAATCAATATAATTTAGTAGAGTTGGTCTTTCTCCATCACTTTGCACTCACTAATTATCCATTGTCAGCAAATTTGACCAGATCATTGATAAAGAGGTTGAAAAGCAATAACTAAGTTTTCAGGGGCATGCAGGTTATGCATCCTGTTGTACAATGATACTTTATTTGTAATTATTTTCTGAAACATTTTTCATAGCTGATCTGATATTTCACTTTGTGGATTTTGCATAGCAGTTTTTTTCATCAAAATTTATAGAAAGATAGGGAACTGCTTTACATTAGTTTAACTGCATTATGTCAGTGCAGATATCAACTGTAGTTATCAACTAAATTTATCATGTAAAAAGATGTCACATATGCTTAAAAAGGTACATTTTCCATAAATCTATTTTGATTGCCATTTTAATCTTCACAGTGCCATCACTGTCAAAAACCACTAGTTTAATCATCCTATTTACTTAATTCCAATATCGTCAGGCCAGGTAGACAGTTTAGCAAAAAACCAAAGCAAAACAAAACAAAACAAGCTAAACAAACCAAACAAAACAAAAACCCAATTAAAACCATTTTTTATTTTCTAATTTAAATAGGCAAACATTAGTCATAAACATGAGCTTTTTTTGCACTTTTTTGATACTACAGATAATTTAATATTATGAATAAGTAAGGCAAGCACTTTTTGCATATCTTAAAATGTAGTGGCTTCATAAGCACATCACTATAACAGAGATGTTCTTTACCCTTTTTTTTCTTTTTTATCTTTTTGTCACTTCACCATTCATTCATCTAATCATTCATTCATTTGGTATGACAAGGAACATATAAAGAGCATAGCCTTTCATATATTTCAAAACATTTAGCAAAGTTGGTTTTGTTGTGTAAAGTACAATTAATGACAATGTTATAAATGCCTAAAATATTTGTACAGAAAATCCAGAAAGATTTCTATGAGACCTATTATTAATTTTCTAGATTACTGAGACTGGCTTAAATGACTTCTTGTGGGACTTCTTGATAAAGGGACAGCCTATCCTTCCCTTGCCTTATTGATAAAACATTTCCATACCTGCAAACATTTAAAAATAAAAAAGCAGAATATTATTTCTGTAGTGCAGTGCCTTATATTTCTCTCTGGGATTATTTGAATCTGTGATTTAAATCATGTCAGGTTTCTGGTACATGCATAAATCAACTGCAGAGACCCCTCTTTTGATTATACAACGTAAAATAGATCTGCGTGTGCACAGCATCTGTGTGATTTGTCGTATCCAGCAGCTTGACCAGGTTAGTGATGATCTGAAAGTTGTCTGGTTTTGCAGTTTCCCAGAGTTATTTCTGTGTTACGTACAAAATGAACTTCGTTGTTGAATTAATATCTAAAGTCACAACTGCAATTTTTATAGGGCTTTTCAAAGCTCTTTGGATTCTGTTTTGCAAGTAATATCTATATATTAGAATGTAAAAGACATCAAAGATAAGTAAAATGGAAAAGCACCAGACAGTCTTAACAATCAAGAGATGAGTAAATAAAAAATTAAGTTCTCGTAGATTACACTGGGGGGTGTGAATAGTTTTCCAGCATTTTTAAGGAAGACAGAGGCCTTTTACAGAGCATGAATTGAAAGTTCAATACATCACACATTATGGGACATCCCTGTGGTCAGTTGAGGTCAGCTGTCCTGGCTGTGTCCCCTCCCAACTCCTTGTGCACCCCCGGCCTGCTCACTGGTGGGATGAGGTGAGAAACAGAAAATCCCTTGACTGTGTCAGCACTGCTCAAGGACAGCTAAAACATCCCTGCATCATCAACACTGTTTGGGTCACAAATTCAAAGCAGAGCACCATACCAGCTGCTATGAATAAATTTAACTCTATCCATGTCAAAGCAATAATAGAAATATCCCAGTACAGACAATAAGTGCTTCAAATGTAAAATATTATTTAAGTGTTTATTATTAGTAAGAACCATTATACCAAGAAAAGGTCCCATTGAACTAAGACATAAGAAGGATAAGCTGTACTGAAATCTGTTGAAAAAACAACAGCACAGCTTGCCCAAGCAAGAAGAATTTTAACTTTATTTTCTAATGTGCAAGCCAGCACTGTGCTGCCCTACTACTGAAATCCACTCAGTTCAAAGCCTGTCTTCAGGAACTGCACATTTGTAATTAAAAGGAGATTAAGGTAATTTACTACTCTTGTCTGCTGCCCACTAACTTTCTTTCAAAAGGAGTAGCAGTGCATTTCAGGGATTCAAGTGCACTAACCACATGGATGAAGGAAGGCCCCAGTAAATAATATAAGTGGATGTTATCACACCTTTTCATACTAATCTAGTAATTGGATTGATCTTCTGCTTCAGTGCGACAAGGAAACTAATGCTTTCTGAGATTAAAGTTTTTCAGAGATACCTTTTTAATCAAGAAGAGGATCCAGATTGCCAGTGCCTCAATATTTTGAACAGGCACTTTTCATTTATTAGAGAAAAAGCCTGCTATCCATGTGACCACATGTAAGTCTGTACCTGAGTTAAGCACTAAACTCCTTGTACAGCAAAGAACAATAAGTCTTTTAACAGGCAGTTGACCACACACAGAGAGCACAGCAATATAAAATCATGCCTTAGAGTTGTTGGTTGCTTGGGGTTGGTTGGTTGGTTTGTTTGTTTGTTTGTTTTAATGAATTAGAGAATAAGATGACTAGTTCAAGTACAGAGAACTACACTGTGGTCATCTAGATCAACATTCATAAGCTTGAACATAAATCTGTATTGGCACTTAAGGTGCCCTAGACACCTAAGACATCTACATGAGCCTCACGAACGACACAAGATCCATGGGAGATTCATGTTACTCTGTAGTGGTGGCTGGAGGCTATAGTGGGAAGTACCCTTGACTTCGTATAAAAGCCCCAAATGACTACAGTTAGGCAGCCAACTTGCACCCTTAAACAGGATTAATTCCATTTAAATGATTGAATGGATCACATTCTGAGTAATTCTCTAGTCTCTTCAGCATTTCATAGCTCCTGTTGCTTGTTAAACCACAAGGCTGAAAAACACTGATACAATAATAGTAGTGTCTAAATAGTATATGTAGTATACTATATAGTAGAACATAGTAACAGGATTATTATTTCACTTTACAAAAATGTAATTTTCTCATCTGAATAAACTGTTGAGCTTTGAAGTTTATTCACTATTTGTGTTTGCTTGAAACAGTGCAACATTACTATTATTTCTTCATTATGAATGTCATATATAATTTTATGTGACACTAATAGAAACTGTGGGATAAATACTTTGCTTTTCCATTGGGATGTATCAGCTACTTAACAACTTAAACAATAGAAAACAATCTACATTCCGCAGTTCATGTTTATTGTTCAGCCTATTGAATAAATGAATGTATCTCTTGAAACCTGTTAAAAAATTAATCACCTTTAGGATGCACAAGACAATACTAGCTTCGGTAATGCATGCATTCCTTTGGCACAGAATTACTCTACAATGTTTAAAGACAGCTGTTTCTCCAAAAAGCAGAGATGGTAGGACAGATGGATAGGCATAGGGATGACAAATTCCTCAGAGGGCTATATCAATTGCTTGCCATTTCCAAAAAGTAGAAGACAATAATTTAGAGTGTAGCACAGATTACATTATGCAGTCAGTGTAAATAGTCTTACTTGGTAAGCTGATAAAGTTTTAAAATATTTGATTTAGTGCACTTGCTGTCTTCTGTGCAGGAAGATCGTTTCAACATGTATGTTTTGTAACATCTGAAAAATGTTATTTCAAGGGCACCAGCCTCCTTCTATACACTAAAAACCAATCAAACAATCATTAAAAGCAACCAACATGAAAGTACAAGACACTGGAAATAACACAATGTCTATGTTATATCTTTTCATATCACTTCTATTGCTGCCCACATGGCAAATTTTTTGCAATTTATCAGTTGCTATTTGTGCCACTGTATAAAGTAGAAGAACGAATGGGCCAGGGTTTTTCATGTTGAGTTCTCTCACTGAACACAGGGGTTTCAATATAAAATGGTGGTTTATGAGCAAGAAAACAACCAAATGTGATACTCTGTAAAATTACAGAGTAGTTAGTTGTGATATAAATTTATTATTATATAGCTATATACAAAATAAGTAGCCCTTCATTCACCATCTCTTTATTAAAGCAGCTCTGTGTGTTCTCCCTCTTACTTAAACCATGATTCATGAAGTCATCCTGGCTACCGCACAGAGGTAAATAAAGCTGTGCACAGGGGATATAAGCTACAAAGCACACAGAAGAATCCAAACAATAGAGTGTAAATGCACCTAACCACGTGGCTGAGCTAACACAGTGTTCCAGCACTCCATGCACTCACAAATGTTTAAAATGACTGTGGCTTGCTTTAAAAGGCAAGCTGTTTCAGACTAAATATAGACTATGCATGTTGTATTGTCAATTCAGTCTCAAAAGATTGACATCATTAAGTCTTACTCCAACTTTCCCTCATCGTTTACATTTAGGAACACTTATCCAAAAAAGATTTTTCTTTTCCTTGAAGCACAGAGGCAGAGAAATGCACAGATGAAAAGCATCTGCCATATTTTAAAAATATTACATTACATGACTTTAAAAATTGTGAGAATTAAGGAATAGTTATGTGTCAGTTATTGAGTCGCTGTTCCAGTCTTCTAGCCTATGCTCATTCTGGGTGTATTTGTGGCAACATTTTCACTATATCTCTTCAAGCAAAGGATCCGGAAATATGTTTTAAAATTAAATCTGAGTATTCCCTTGCATTTAGATGATTTCAGGGGCTAAGGACTAAAAAGAAATATAAACTATGACAAGACTCCTTTTTTAACAACAGATATTCAATACTGAGATATTAAAACTTGACCTTGGGGGAGAAAGAGGAAACATACACACATTGTGCAATAGAGGTGCAAGAACCAAGTGTATGTTAAGAAACCTTCCAGAAAACTAAAAATAATTTATATTTTAAAGCAGATTCATGCTTTTTGGTGGATGTGAGAAGGTTCTCCAGCACTGGTGGTTCACAGTTGCACAGTACAGCTAAAAGATATCAAAAACCCTTGGAGACACACAGCAGTTAATGTAGCTTGGAATGGAGGACATGGAGAAAAAGAAATACTAAGAAAGAGGCAAGAAGAAGAACAGATGGCATAACCGAAGTAGAGCCAACAGCATAAACTGCAAGGGAAACAAACAAATCCCAAAGGCTGCAAGTAATAAATTTGCACAGTGGGAAACACACTGTTCTGGAGAAACTTCAGTCAGAAAATAAACTGTGCATCAGTCCAAAGCTTTCTCTTTAGTAATAGCTGTCCTAGTTGATTTTCAACAAACTTCAGATTTTTTTTCCCCTGCAGGTCTGTTCAGAGATTTGCAAGGATCAGCAGGAGGAAGAGACTTCCCCGGAAACTTGAGGTGCCCTTGAAGACTGAGGAGGAAAGACAGTTCACATCAGAAGGGTAAACAGAGGGTCCCGAGAAAGCTGGTTAATATTCAGGAATTACATCCTCCAAGCTCACAAGTGATGCATCCCAACAAAGAGGAAGTCAGGCAAAACTGTCAGGAGGCTGAGGTGATGTTCGTATCTGCAGCAGAAAGCCACAGATGCCAACGAGAGACCAGGGAACCTCAACAGAAGAC
>JAVHNF010015129.1:0-11342 GCA_034783455.1 Micropsitta finschii
ATGAGAAGAGGGAGATTATGCACTGACTGAAGTGTTTAGAAGACATTAGTTTCTTTCTACATAGCAACCATAATTCCTCTGAAGGCAACATTTAGACTTTCTGTGCCTCAATCTATCAGCTTTCACTACCAATAATAAACTACTCTATGCCATGCAGATATAGGACACTTATTCGTGAAGGCATATTCTGTGGTTGCAATGGACTGCAACTTATAAATACCTCCTCTAGATGGGATTGCATCAGCTTGTACATGGGAAGGACACAAAGCAAATACTGGCTAAACTTGAGCAAATGGAGATGTAAAAAACCTGATCTGGGACATTTGTTATTTCTTTTCTTTCTTTTATTCTTTTTTTTTTTTTGACAAATATGAATTTGTCAGAAACAATCTGTTCACTCATCATTTTCTAAAGAAGAGCATTTCAAACCCAGAATAAGGTCTCTGAAAAGCCTTATGATTAAGGCATTTAGGCAAAGTATTTATAGTAACTAAATGCTCAGGCATAACTGCTGAAGACTCACATCTACTGAGGTCAAAATCACAACCCTCCTGTTTTTTCTGGAGTGAAACTTCAGTTATTCTATTCAAATAGATGTTTCTTCCTCCTCTTCACCTTCCTTCTCACATCTCTTACTCACCCCCCTCCTCCTTCCCTCTTTCCTTCCCTCCCATCCTTCCTTCCTTCAGTTACAGCACCAGCTACTGTGAGATATAAATGCTCATTTTTTTCACAAAAGAATAAAAAATGTCTCTAGTCTCCAGCTGAACAAGTGAAGTGAAAAACATGCACAAAGATATAAAAATTTGTGATTAAGGTTGAGATACACTTCCTTTAATTCATCTATGTTAAAGTAAATAGTTCAGTCTAAGCGAACTAAGTAACCTTATGAGAGTACACAGTGGACAGACAGCTCTCATACATAACCATAGAATTATAGAATAGTTTGAATTGGAAGGGACCCCCAAAGGTCATCTAGTCCAACCCCCCTGCAATGAGCAGGGACATCTTCATCTGACAACACACTCAATCCCACTGCCTATGTTGTTGAGGAAGAAATTAAACAGTACTGGTCCTATAAAAGTACTGAATACCACTATAAGGAGCATTTAAAGCACAGTGTTCCCAAATCTGACCATTTTTCGGGGCATGAATCATCAAGCATCAAAATAGAGCAACAAAAAGCCTTTTGTCAGCATTCATGTGATTCATTGTCTTGGGTGTCTCTTCTAGGTATAAGAATTCATTACTAGAGATACTACTTTTCTCTGTTGGCTGTAGAAAAGTCCAGATAAGTTTAGGCAAGACGCTTGCCTTTAAATCAAAGTAGATGAGGTGGTCTAAAGCATGACCTGTACTATACAGTAACCTTGTAATACTGGCATAGACAAAATTTCCTCTCTATGAATTGTCTGAATGCTCTTTCTGCCTGCAGTCTTCTGCCTTATTCATGTACATATTCCATCTGACAGTCTTTCTGGGTGAATATATTTAATGAAATCTCTTCAACCCATACAATCCAGTTAAATCTCTCTGGTAATTTCTTACAATATTGTCCAGCAGCACAAGTAGCCTTCTAAAGGGAAAGATCAGAGAGAGAACTAGGCCTCTGTGATTTGTTATCTGTTCTCTATATTGTTCCTATACCAGTTAACAGGACTTATGGTATCTTGCTCACTTGAATTTAATAAAGAAAATCCCACTGAGCAGACAAGCCCTGCTGTGATCTAAACTGGTTATTTAGAGACTTTTAATACGTGACAACCTGGCATTTCTTTAAATTCATCCTGTGTTTCATTGAGATGAAAGATTCTGAGGTACCTGGAGCTACTATAGGAATTATATTTAGGATGTCTGTGGATTTTCACTTCTGGAATGCCTAGAACAGATTCTGATCTTATTGGCATTAGTGTAAACACGGACCTATTTCACTGACGTCAACAGTGTAAAAGTTGTATGCTGCTCCTCCTGGAGCTGACTTCAAATGAGCTAATAACTGATGGGCACCATGGACCTCCCTGAGTACAAATGACATGAGAATCTGCCTGGTAAGACTTTATAGTATCATGTTACAGTGCCATAATACAGAAAAGAACTTTGGGCAACACTGCTCAAAAACTGGTTCATTCGCAATGAAGAGATTATTGAGTCCTTCAGCCATCTTTCAAAACATAAGACTAAATAAGAAGAGAAAAAACAACTGTGAACAAAGGTCAGAGCTGTACAACATGCCATTATGACTACTTGCTGGCTCTTCCATACCTGCTGTGGTTTTGGAGTACAAGTCACCAAGGCTTCACTTCCATTAGGCTTGTTTTAGTCACAGACCTTCAATATACAATAACAAAGACTGAAACATTTTTATAGTGAACTGTTGGATAACATTACATTCCTGTCTTTCCTCAGCACTTCGAGGTTCATGGGGGAAAAAGGTACTAGTCAAGTGAAATGAGGAAGTGTGATTTCAAGATAATCAATTATTTCTTACTTTTTATGTTCTAGATTTTTACCATGCAAACTGAAGTACAACATCTTAAGTAAAGACTAACCTTTAAGTACGTCTTCAATCACATTTATTTCTGTTCAGCAAGAAAGAAATAAAGAAAATTACTAGCTATGACAGCTGCTAGTTTGCTCATGCTGGTGTAGATCCACTACCATGCTGTTGAAGACCACATCAGGAAGCCTATGCAAAAGTACTGGTTTCCAAAATCACCCTTAAACACTTTTACAGGTCTTTTATTTACTCAGAGATGTCAGCCTTGCAACTCAGCATGCTTCTCTAGCCAGTGTGTCTGGAAATTATTACAATAATGTGCAAGATACGCTGTTGTCACACTTCATCGCTTCTTATCATGTACAGCATCAGCTACTGACTTCATTGTTTTATAATTAGACCTCTTGTACACAGCATGACTTTGGCCAGATTTAAAAAAACATACAGTGCAAGTTTTAAACCTGAGCCATATGTATATGGGGCAATCTGTGTCACTGCTTTTCTTTAACTGATCTCCTTTAAGTTAATTATTGACTTCTACTAACCCATATTAAGCAAAGAGATGTGGGTGGCCTGAAGACGGACTGACTTAGATGATGCAGGAACAAAAGTTTAGTATGACTCACAGATCATCAGTGCTAACCCTTGTGCTTGAAATCTTTAGTTTAGTAGGCCTTTCATACGTCTCCAAGTCCTCACTCCTTTTACAATGAAAACCACCAGACCTTTATATGAAAGATTAAATGACACAAAAAGGTGCATTCCAAAACCAGAAAATAGCCTGAGAAATCTAGGGCATTCTTGATTTAAAGGCATGGAGGATGTAACTAATTAGAGATATTAGAGATAAAAAGCCTTCCTCTGAAAACACCTAAACGTAACTAGGGAAACAATTCATGCCTTGTTCAGTAAGCACCCACTGGTGCTAGAAAAGGCAGATTACTGAGATGCTTTATGTTGTTATGTTCAACATTTTAGACTCCTGCAACAGCAGGTGATTTGTAGGGTGAACCTAGAGACACATTGAAATCAATGTAAAAACATCAAGACAGTCTGATTGTGGGAAAATTCCCTGAATGACTGGGTTAATGTGAACTAATCTCACTGACAGTGGTCATGACACATTTCTCACTAGCACTAGAAGCAATAAGACTCTTCACTTAATGTCTTCTTTCCAGCTATGCCATTCACCTTCCTAAAGGGGGAATCGAAAAAATAATGGCAGTCAGGAAAAGATATTCCTGGCCCTGGGAGGCAAACAATTATCTGGATTTATTGTATATAAATATATTACAATAGATAGCAGTTATGCATCCTTTCTTATCCATCTGCCTCCATCTTGGGGATTATCAGTAGACTAAAAATCCATAACTTCCTCTCACAGACTTAAATTTCATTCCAGATTCATCTCTTTCCTGCTATTCTTCCCCATAATCTTAATCTTCAGGTTGGTATAATGCAATACTCTTACCTTATCTGTTTTGTTTATGAAGATATTTCAACACTTGCAATGTCAGTTAATTTTTGATGTAAACATATCCATGATGAGTTTGTCTATATGATTTTCTGCCAGAAATATCTTCTAACAGAAATATTTCTACTCTATCGTTACTGTCAAATATTTTCTTCTCATGCCAAAATACTTATAGGAGCTAATTCAGCTCCCTCTCACCAGACTAAATAAGCCAAGTTCTGCTGATTATTCTGTTAAGATGCATTTACTATTTTCCCAATCAGTCAAAGAGACTTTTTAGCCTCTGATATTTGATCTACCTATATGGTTCTACACCAAGCCCTTTTAAGTCTTATGCAGTGGTCTTAAAATCTCACTTGTAGTGAAAAAAAAACCAAACACCTAATTTGATATATCCATTGGTGATATTGTCCTTTACCACAGCCTTACTACCTAAATAATTCATAGCTGTCTCAAGAGCAACAGAGATCCTAATGTATCTGATTTCTTTTGTGCCACTCAACCTCTACAGAACAAATTATTTGACGAATCTCTAAATCAAGGACTTTATATATACATTTTGTATTTTTCTGGTCAAAAAATCTTTCCTAGTATGATGACCTGATCCAATGTCAACAGCTTCCAACTTAGTTACGTATAGGTTTCATTCCTAATTCTTATACCAAAATATGAGTTTATGCTTCGTTGAATATACTGAGTAGGTCTGTTTCTAAGATCATAGCTGGAGCAGTACAACTCATAACAGTTCTCTAACACATCTTATTCACACATTCATGAACTACTGGGAGTATTTGTTCAGTTTCAATTGTTTCAAATTATATTGCATATGTGTTCTGAATCTACAATTAAACCAAAACAGAGGTCTTGCAATTGTACTTCTATGCTTCAGCTTTACTTTCCAATGGTTCTCCAATACATGAAATGAAAACAGTGCATCAATATATGTCTTTATATTTGAATGGTATTCCAGCATTCAGGAATGAAGGCATAAATATAATACCATCAAACTGTGTGTTATTTTTGTGCTACTGTGCTGGAAAGTGCCAGTCCAAAGAAGAGGCTTAAATGTAGAATGTTGGCTTGTTTCTATTTGCCTGCTCTGTTATACTGCAACTATTGCAAAGGACAGTCTGACAGATTTAGGGATACCTTTGACTACAAGATGTTTTTTTTAGTATCTGCTTGACAATCAGCAAGGAGAAATAATATTGTTGCACTAACACTAAATGTGCACCCCATGCCCCACAGGTTACGAATGTTATAGTTTCTGGTTTTGATTTATTTGCACGAGATGTAAATAACTTAATCACTGCATTTTTTAATCTATCTTACTGTTATGTTAAAGACAATTTTCTATAATAAAATGTATCTATCTGAATATGCCTTGTAGGAAAGATAAATGGTATAATAAATTTGAATAAGAGATGCAAGATGCATAGTTTCATGAAATTCTCATCTAAATCCATGTGAGTTCATTAGAGATTAAGAATCTGACTTCTTTAAAGTTCTTCATAGATCGCTATCTAATCTTTGTAATAGATTTTTCACTTTTGGGATGAAGTTTCATGACTAGTTTAACCCTGTCTACAGATGGGCTCTTGATAATAAAGGGATGGTTCTGCCTTTTCTTACATTCCTAACTATACGTTTCCAAAGCTTCCCAGAAGGCCATCTGATTAAAACCACACCTGTAAAAATGCATTTGTTTTTAGCTACATTTCCATCTTCCTGGCCTGATTGAACAAATACATGTGCTAATATTAGGAAAGTGGATGACAAAATGCATAGCTGAGACCCAGGGAAAAAGGAGCAGCTGCTTTCATCAACAGTGATACAAATCATCTGCCCTGAATGTGAAATTTAGATCACACTTCTGTCAAACTGGTATATGGTTTGATTATTTGCCATTTATCTTATTACTTTCAATTAATGTAGCATTTGCTACCACAGCTTGGAATCCATTCAGTTATTGTTATTTTAGACAATGTTAAAGGCAGACATAACTGCAGGCAACTGCTGAAGCAGACAAGAAGGTACAGTCAAACATCCCCTTCTGCACTGAAAGTAGAGGAGCTACTGCCTAAAGCACTGGTCAGCTTGATAGTGCTTCAGCAGCAGCTGAACCATATGAGTTAAAGAGATTCTCTCTGAGGACTGATTGTAAATGACAGGGGTGACCTCTGGATCATCCGATTTGGAGCATTTGTTTGTCAGAGGCAGGACAGAAATCTGAGAAAACTACAGGAATGGGAAAATCACTCTGAATAGTTAAATCTGCAGCATGGAAACACCCTGTTTCTAAAATAGCTTCCCCTCTTCATGGAACGAATTGGAATTGCCCCTAAAATATTACAAAGTCTCAGATCTTGATGTAGAAGGACCACATCTTAATTGCCCACTTCTTATATTGAGATCATATATCCCTTTCTTTTCTACTGGCCCATATGCCTCATCTGACCTTCATCTGGTCTCTCTGATATTATTTGCTAAACCTCTATTCCTACCTTTAAATCCTGTACAAGTTATTCTCTGCTGTTTATTGCAAACCTGGAGCTGGTCAATCAAGTAACTATTGCTCTCACCCTTCTCCTTTCTCTTCTGACTGCCTGATCTCATGTTCTGACAAGGAGCATCAACTATTTAAATGTACCTAGGTCCTGACCTTGCTGAGGTTTTCTTTTTGCAGTACTTCAGTGCTACATTTTGTTTGAGTACAGTTTAGGACAATATTTAAACAAATCTCAGTGGTTTTGCAGGGGGCATGTGTGTATGTGGTTTGTGTATTTTGATGAATTTCTTTTGCTTTTTGGCAACCAGAAACCAGCATATTTCTTTATCTTCATTAGTTTGTATTCTTTAGATTTAAGCTGTTTGACAGTGCTTATCAAGTCTACATGCTGCTTTCCCTGTCAAAGTCTGTTATTCTCACAGTGTTACAGCAAGCAGCTATATGACTCTTTAACAACAGCATTTCAGTTCCTTGACCTTTCAAAAACAGAACTATTTTTATTAGTTGCAAAGATTATGCAATTTCACTTTAGGAGAACCGTCTTTAACAAATTGTCATCCCTTTGGGGGGCAAAAGGGGGTGAAGTAACTATTATCTTTTAGAACCATTCACCTGGAAGTCTTAAATGTTCACTTTCCTTTGGACAGATTGTGAGGCTCCTGAATTAGGAGTGTAATCACACTAAACTACTGCTATAGCCAAAGAGAGGAGAGGGGAACATTGCAAAAGAGTAATTCAGAGCTCTAGTGCTTTGAATTGAGAGGACTTTATCTCTCTGTCCTGGAGACACAGTGTGGAACAGTACCACCAACTTTACCAAGAAGGCTGAGCAGAGAGGGAGTTTGCATAGGTCAGGTGACTGAACAGGCTACCAGACTGCTCTGTTGGATAATAGAGAATGGAAATATAAGCCATATTGCTTCATTCCACCCCAGTCACAATTAAAGGTGCTTTGTAAAAATATATCACTCAAATTACTTTGGAGGCACGTTTCATTTCCATTTTAGCAAGATTGAGACGTTCGAATATTTTAAATAGCCTGGATATTTTCATCTTATATGCACATTAAATATAGGACACCAACAATATTATCTTTAAATGAATCCTGCCAGAACGTTCAATGAAATAAGGACTGAACTAACACCACTGAACTAGCAAATATGAACAGTCCTTGTGTATTTTTAGAGATCCCTAATAATCTCCTCACAGATGGAAGAATGTAATTTTAAAATAGCTCTGCTGCTTGGGCAAGCAAATAATATCAATGCAGAACAGACGAGTCTATATTTTGCACCTTATGCATTCTTACTGAATTCACTATTTAAAAAGTCTTATTAAGGATGAATTGAGTATTTATTCAAATAAAATTGAAAGAGAAGCAAAGTCCTAGAGAAATCAGTGGCAAAATTTCCTTTGACTTACAAGAGTCCAGAACAGTGTTACTCAACAGATCTTGTTCCTTGAACATTTTCTGTGTCTATTCATTTCAGTTACTTAAGTGTCACAACAAGTGATATTTGTTCTTTGTTCCTCTTATTCCTTAGTGATGTTGAAGTGGACTAAGTAATTCAACCAGACTTCCACTAGAAATTCTATCCTAGTCCTGAAACAGCTTAAAAAATGGCATTTTAAGGAGCAAAAATGTCTTATTGAAAAATATCCAGTCAGTTACAGCTCTTACATCTGAAAAGGGTCCAATGTGCCTAGCAGCATATGGGTTGATCACACAGGACGGCTTTAAGACCCATGCACATAGGGATTTTAGTGCCACACAGCAATGGCATCATCATCTCGACACCATCTTTTCCTGTACCATCATTACAGACATGCTATGTAACTCTAAATACATTTCATTTATACTTCAATTCTAATGTGACCAAAACTGATCTTGTTTTGGGCTAAGGGCTGGACCAGATGGCCTCCAGAGCTTACTTCCAGTCGACATTATCCTATTATTCCCTGTTCACCATTGCGTTTTGTTGTTACTCTTAAAGTACTTAATGTGATTATATGTTATTTATTAGTCTAATAATATGGTATTAATATTGTGCAAAAGCAGCTCTACAAATACTTCAGCATCCTATTCTTGATCCAGAAGAAAAGCCCTGAAATAAACTCAAAGCCAACAAAATCAGTGCAGGTATTTCCTAATGTAGTCCAGTCTGCTTGCACTGACAGTGTTCAGAAGATCATTTATAACAAATAAACGATGTTTTAGATATTCAGAAAATATTTATCATTCTGTGATTTTGTGCCTAACAGCTTAACAAAGAAAAAAGGATTTGTATTTCTGGTCCCTTGCTATCTCTCTATCTGGGTTTTTTTAAAGTTACTTCTTTGCAGACTGAATTATAATTTCAAAAAATACATAAGAAAGTGAGACTTCAGGGACAGAGATGCCTTTCACTTTTCAGCAGTTTTGCCCTATGGTCTCCAAACAAACTCCCAGACATCTGACCTCCTGTCAGGGAAGTACCATAAACTGACAAGATAGCAAACTCCCAGAAGTTTTTATGAGTCATAGCCATGGCATAAGTCCCTTAGTTCTGTAGTCAGCCTGACACCTTTGCCTTCACCTCAGCTGTTCACCTGAGTGAACAACATTTCACCAGGAAAAAACATGTCAGTTGATGATTTTTATGTTTTAATTGAAAACTCATGAAGTTAGTGTTCATGACAGCAGCTAAGGCTAAACTCTACATGCACTCTGAAGAGTAAAGGAGATTTAAATGCTGTCATAGGTTTGAAAGACTCCTTCAGGGGAACTTGGAGAGATTTCTTGAATCTCTGAGGCTGTCTTGTTTGTTTTCATGGTTGATTATTCATTAGTATTTGTACGCCACTAATCCCTAGAAGTTCCAGTTATGCACAAAAATAAACTGCACAAACACAGACATTCTTAAGCAAAATCTTAAGGCGGCTCTTTCACATAAATAAGAGCCTTAAAAGATGGAGGTTTTCTGGGGAAAATATTCCCTTTTATCCTCACCTGTACAGCTGGCAGCAGTGGGACATCAGGAGAGTGGATTTACCCATTCCCAGTCTCCACAGGAGCAGTTACACAGCTGTACAGTTCCATATTCAAGCTTGCATACCTTTTGAAAAATAGGGTTTTATCTGTGATTATTTCTCTACATGTGTATTTACACAGTTGTATATGTCTGTGTATGCACATTTAAGTACATAGGCAGAATTAGATAAGCGCACTTAAATCAAGGTGTAAAAACTTACTGATAATTCTTACTCCTACTAGTAGAACTCGCACCTCTTATTTTGATGGTCAACTTTTAACAGCAGATGAGTTAGATGACTTATGTGAGTTCATATGCTAATATGCTATCCTGGCAGGTTTATATAAAAGGAAAACAAATTTTGCTGGACTAGAAAAGTCAGAAGACCCAGTATTATAGTTATGAAATTATATTCAGTCCCTGAATAATATAATTATTAATTTTTTTAAGTAATAATAACAATAATGATGCCAATCTTTAACAATGCTAAAGTAATGAATAGACTAGTTTCTGACTTACAATGTGCTACAATGCCTGAGTAATCATTTTCATACCTTTGGGTAACCTCTCATTGCATATAAAAGGAATATTGTCTTGAAAGGTTTAGCAAGCATGGCATATTACAGACAAAAGGAATACTTGCATTTTGAAACCACTATGCACAAGCATTTTGTGCTGCTGCAGATAATAGAACTTGTGTTCACAGCTCACTATAGCTTCAGCTCAACCTTATAGCCAGTACTCCTGTCCCCCAAATTAATCAGGGCTGCACAATTCAAGAGCAGCACAAAATGATTAATTGGAATAATTTGTTGGCAAACAAAAGAGACATACTGTGTGGAGGGAAAGAATAGGAAGACAATATAAGGAAAAGCAAATCCTGATTACACAAATTACTGGGAAATCTATCCCACTAAGAAACAAATAATACCAAGAGCAGCAAAACTGAATATGCTGAATGAGACTGATTACAAGCATTGGTTCAAGCTTTGCTTGTTGATTTGCACCTGAGCAGTTTTTCTGAGTTCTAATAGTGTGTGAAGTCAGTCTGGAGCTCTCAGGGAGAGTATGAAGATTTCTTTCCTGACCATCGCCTCTCATACACTTTCATAATGGTTACCTCTGTGACTTCTTCCCTTCTCTCAACTAAAGCAGGAATTATCCAAAAGGTTAAAAAAATCTCAATATGGACAGAAACACAAAGCAAAAGTGATCAACTAAGCCTTATTCTTTCAAAAATGCAGGCTTAATGTGTATGCTTCAACTGTACAACATAGAAAGAAAGGCAAAATATATATACTGTCTTTAAATAATCTCAAATATTTTAGTTTTGGTCACCTTTTCTTTTCTGTGGTGGTGCCTGTCCTAGCTTCATCTTGCTCCATTCCAACTCTCCACTCACTTTTTGGCTTTTCCAGAATGCCTACCGTAATCCCCATTCGTTTTCTGCTCAACAGAGTGGGTCCTGACTAGCCATTTCCTCTCCACCCCCTATTCTGATTTCAGAAGAAACTTTGCAGTCCATTATTCTCCCTCTATTCTCATCCCAACTGACCTGTCATATGCAACTGCCAGAGAAAGTCCTGATAGAAAAGAGGAAAGCTGTCAAACAGGACAGGTTTTTTTTCCCCACAAGCTTTTCCTACCTATTTATAAAACAGTCAGCTCTGTTAAGAAGGAGATCAACATACAGTTTTCCCCTCCCTTTCACCAACTGACTTTGACATCTACTGTGCTGCATGAAGTTCGATATTTTGCTTCTCTGCTAGATCAGAAAGGCATCATGCTTGATTTCGTGACATGCACTGGCATTCCTGTAGAGCATTGCCTTTTTCTCCCAAGGGAGCACGC
>JAVHNF010015145.1:0-12462 GCA_034783455.1 Micropsitta finschii
GGTGTTAATGAAAAGTGAGATTTCCAGGTGATACCGTGATTCAAGGAGTACCAGTTTCAGTAAAGCAAGGCAGCAAATGTAATACTTCTGATAAATTCCTATGTGTAGTCAACGTTGCCCGTAGTTCAAACTTCTCACCCCAATCGTGTTTCTAAGAGCTGGCTGCACGACAGAAAATTTCAATTCTGTCTAAAGGAGCTGTTTTTTCTTAAAACAAACTTCTAGTCTGATTGAAATGCCTGTGGTAGCATCCCTCTGAAAAGCCCCAGTGCCTCTGCAGCTCCTCTTTCAGTAGAGTTTTTAACCTTTATTTGCATTTTCCAGCATAAAACTATTAATGTAGCATACCAACACCTTCCAGTAGCAGTTATTATAGCAGAGCTTCAGGTAAACTAGAGGCATGTTACGGTCTGGGAACACAATAACAAATTGCATCCTGATACAAACTGCAGTTTTGTTTACTTAAAGGAGTCCTCCCCCACAGCGAGAACGTATATTTAGCTATTAGCCAGGTAAAGCATTCTTAAGAGCAAACCTGGTTTATTTTATCGTATTGACAGCTTTCTGTAATGCCAATTTTTCCAGAGTAGAAGGATGAATTGCAAATCAGGGGCTGTGAGTCCTTCTCAAGATCCACTATTAGCTTACTATGAAACCCCAGATCTCTTTTTCCAGGAGAGATATGGTTAAAATAATATTTATTCTTTGTAAAAGCACCTTAATAAAAGTCTCTGCAGTAAAAAAACTAATAACAAATGATAAATCCTAAACTGCGTATTAGCATTGGGTTTGCAGTGTGCATGTAGATACTGCCACATATCTCGATCCATTCCCAGACCAAAAACCAGACTGGTTGCTGGCATTCCGATCCAACAGGATGAGCACATTTGCAATGGGAACCACAGCAGGCCTTCTGTTATATGTCATTCCCTACCTCCTCCTGGTATATCCTGAGCTCCTAATTTTGTTGCATCTATTTCCAGTCAGTGGCTTGAGCGACTTCTCGTGGGTTGCCTGCAACACCTCTTCCTTGCCCATGTCTCAGGTAATCAAAATCCTACAAATAAAATTGCTGTCACATTTCAGGTCTGGGGGTCATTGCTCTTAAAAGCAAGCATCCAAATACATGCATGGAACTAAGAAAGAATGAGATGCCATGGCTGATCCAGCCAACTTATCTTCCCAGAAAGAGAAAAGAGAAATACCCAGACTTCGCTATCCCCTTGCATATTTGCCTGCACGTGTAGCAACAGATCAGTGAAACTGAGGTTAGAGAGCACTAAGGTTTTGACACGTGGCAAATCTTGTTCCTGTATAGCTGCACACCTCCCAGCTCTGGACTGGGGAGACCAAGGAAAAGGGAAGAAATTCCTGCCGTGATCCCTCCAGCACTTTAAAACCCTCAGGCCTTGTAGTGCCACTGGCAGAGGCAGGATCTGCAGCAGCTGACTGTGAGTTGTGGTGGTGCGTTCACATCCTTGCTTGGGCACCAGACAAATCACCACATCTAAGCTTTGCCTCCAAACTGCCAAACATGAGCAGATGCGTTTGACTCTTTTAATACCCAACTTATTTGCTTCCTGGTGTGCTTTTACGTGCTGAAGTCAGCTGCGGACATAAATTACCTATTGTCCTTCAGCCAAAAGAAATAAATATTTATGGCTAATTATGGCTTCCTTTCCTCTGTTGAGTGTTCACCTGGATGAACTGCTGCAGTAAGTGCAAACACAGCGAGGCTGAGCCAAGCAGGACAAGCAGCCATACATCCCAGACATGGGTAGCAACTGCTATGCCTCCAACCACAGGAGGAGAACAGTAAACACACAAACTTCATAGCAACACCAACCCCCATCTGCACAGTCATTAAGGGTAAGTGAGATTCCTCCTGCCCCACATTGTGGTTCTGTGGGTCAGAGCTGCAGAGACAGCTTCAGCATTCACCATGAGGGGTCTTGGGCAAACTTCCAGTGGTTTACAGCAAGATGACCAAGATACAGCCCTTTGGGATCTAGAGGCCAAAAACTTCTCCTGGTTGTGCCTGCCAAGTTTTGGAGCCCTGGTGTATATAACTGGCATGAAGGCAGTGGTGAATGCCACCATCTGTATGTGGTATTTCACGGTGTAATGCTTACAATGCTGCACAGAGAAACCTGCTCTGTGTAATGCTGTATGTAGATATCTATATAAATGATGCTGCTCAGGCCTGCACAGAAATGCAGCACACAGCACAATTCATACACAGCTTTGCCTCAGAATTATTTTTAAATCAAAGAAATCCACAGAAAATGTACCGTATGCCAAATACCTCCCACTGTTGGTAGCTACAGAGCCAAGAGCCTGGGTTTTGTCTAAGGAGCTCACTGAGATGTATGTTGCAGTATTGCAACATTGCAGTATTGCAATATCGCAGCACTTACAGTGCTGCTGGAAGCGATTCAAAACCAAATTATCACAAGTTACTCTACTGAATACAGGGCCAGAGAAGCATGCCTGCATTTTGTCAGACCCCGCCTGTGGCCAGAGATGCTGCAGGAGTTCCTGCTAACCCCTCTCAGACCACTCTTAGCGGCAGATTTTCTAAAGCAGCCATCGTTACAGTCAAAGCGGGGCTGAACACCCGACAATGTAAAATCTGACTCCCTGAAATCCCTTCCCGTGCTTCCAGCACGAAGGAACGCCGACGCGTTCGACACCTTAAAGAAAACGCGCCGTCTAGTGGCAATGACCGGGAACTGCGGCACGGAGGAAAGAGCTCCTCAAGCCCTCTTCCGCGAAGACTGCGACAAAGCAGACGAGCAGCCCTGACAATGTACGGCTCGTCAAAAATCCTGACACACGGTGGTATTTTATTCCATGCAAAAACTTACCTTTTTAAATAACAACAAAGAATACCACCAGGCGATCAGGCAGGTGTTCCACTGGATGGGACTTTCTTTCATCACAACACTTGATGTTTGCTTCCCTTTCTCACCCAAACCCAGTCCAAATGTTCACATTATGCCATTCCACTGCATCTGAATTATGGATTCGCACTTCAAAATACCATGGGCGTGCTGTTATATGTAATAAAGTGAAGAGCTCTGGTGCTGGGGAAAAAGAAAGGCTTTGTTTACCTGCACCATCTCCCTACACATCCTCGTATTTGATCCCAGAATACTTGTTTTTACTCAGCATTCCCAGCAGCTGTAGGCAGATCTTCTGCTATCTCTGTGCTTTTCAGTACGAAATTGTGAACAGGTTTCAGTAAGTAGAATGCCCTGTATTGATAAATAATCTCATGCCAAGAGTTTAACACAGGAAAGCCGATTTCTGAACTGGAAATGGACCCAATAAAGATGCAGTTTAAAAAAAAAAAAAAAAAACAAACCCAAAAAACTCCTGAGGTTGGGGGTTTGGGGGGGGTTGGTCAGGGTTGATTTGGTTTTGTGGGGTTTTTTTGGTTTGGTTTGGTTTGTTTGTTGTAGTCAGTCCTTAATAAGACTCTGCATTTAAGTTTGGATTATGTGTTACACATTGAGGAAATCTGTTTCATGGCTGAGAAACTGCATACTGGCAAATCCTACAGTAATGAAGAACAAATAAAGAGAAAACGGCAAAGCATGTAGATGAGTGAGATTACTTCAGTAGAGATGGCAACCAAACCCACCGCAATTCAGAGACACCTTTCGTTTCTTCCTCTGCACTAGCCACTAGCACTGAGTAGAGTTTCAGCACCTCCCAGCATTCAAGTAGCTCCCTTCAAAGGGAAGCTGAAAGTGGAAGGATTTTCACAACAATGAACTGTCTATAGGGTTGAGGCAGATGTCAGTCAAGCAAACCTTTTTCATTTTGATTTGAAAGCAAACGCTTTCAAATGGTGAATGAGAAACCCTGTCAAGCACTGAGGATGCTCAAAGGACTGGACTAAACTGGAGATGCCAGATTAAAAAAAGACAATTTTAGATGTTATATCTCCTTAAATTGATGTTGCACAGTTCCAGGATTACGCATTTACTTCAAAAGTTGAAGTATTCCTGCAGAAGCTCCCAGGTAAGCATTCCATTTCACAGAGCTGCAGGCTGAGACAAGCGCAGGGATTAGTTTGTTACACATCATCTCACACCAAACAGCTCTGCTCTGTCACAAGCATTTGTTGATGCTTGAGGTCTTTCACTTTCTAAAACATTGTCACCTTCAGGTTTTCCTTGGAGCCTGCCTTCACTTACAATGCTGGAAGCAGAAAGGGGAGGTTGGAAACAAAATCTGTGTGGGGTCTTGGTGCTACCAGTGAAAGCCACCAACTTGAGAGCAAAGGGGGAAGTTTTGTGGGTTCATGAAGCAAGTTTCCTCAATGCATCTCCTAGTAACCAGCCACCCACAGGCAAAACAAGCCTGCATCTCAGTAAACATTCCTTTTCCTCTAAAACATTCTTTTCCTCTAAGCAGTTTCACCTGCCTTTCACATAGGACAAGGGGGAAAACCACTGCAGTTTTCCTGAGCTGAAGGCCAAATTGCAAGCTTTGTTCACCTGGCATTATAAAACACTTTCTAGCAGTCTCTTAGGTTTCAGACCAGCATTTTAGCAGCAGATAAAAGTGCACGTAGGCATAGCTCTGAGCCCATTTGGATTCTTTTATGCCTCAGTTTCCCCATATGAGGGATTAGACTAGCAGGGTTTTGCCAAACTTGGCAGCCAGGAAAGGATAAGCAGCACATTTCCCTCCCAGCTTTTTTAGCTATGTACAAGGTGACTGAATTCAGCCAAGTTTGAATGACTTACATGAGTACAGGGCCTGTGTAGAGCAGTGATGAATCATCTTTCCCTCCATGCTTATTTCTTGCACAATAATGTACTGCAGACCTCTAATTCTGCTGCTAAACATCCGTAATCTTCTGACAACTCGAGAGTCTCCAGGGATTTCATGTTTGAAACAGGGCAACAGACACAGACAGGTCAGTAAAAGCAGACTTCAGTAAATCAGAATTAAAAACCATAAAGTGTTCTATTTTTCCCGAGTGTGCATTTTAACACTGAAGTGGTTTATATCACTGCAACTACTGACAAGTTACCATAAGTCATTATTAAAGAGACCAACAAGCAAACAAAAAAAACCCCACAAAACAAAAAACTACACACCAACAAGCACATTTTCCTTACCTCCATAGAGGTATTTCACCGTACAGGGCCTCTACTCTTTCTTACACATCAGCAACTAAGTATAGCAAAACACACATACATGACATCTGCTTTTCCTGGACCTACTCTGTCCTGAGCCCCTCCATCTCCCTGCATCCTCACCTGCTTCTATTGACAGACACTCACCAAGGCATTCTAAAGGGCATCACCATTAGCAGCCAAGGCCTCACCTCGCTCCAGAAAACCCAGTCAGGTGTCCATCCCACCCCCCTTAAACTATTTCCATACTCTCCTCCCAGCAAGTAAAGGAGCCAGATCTCCTTTCTACTGGCAACACCTGTATTTCACCTCCTGCCCACCCCTTGTTCCCCACATGGCTCCCTCTGGCCAGCAGCATCCTATAGGGTTCACAGAAACAGCCCTGGACTACCTCAAAGAATCAGCAAGCCAGCAACACTGTCACAATACGAAGGTCTGAGCTGGATTTTCGGAGGCTTTTATCAATTTCAGCATGGGAATATCGAGTTTTTATCACATGTCTGATGCTACATGTCATTCACATCATGTAGGAAGGACCAGTCTGAGTACATCAATCACCTCAAAGAAAGAGAAAACAGAAGTATATGCTAGTGATCTTTTCTCACCAAGGAGAATAGCTAAACTTGTCTTCAGCAGTCAGTCAAGGCTCCAGCAAAACCTGTTCTACCAAAGATAAATGATCATTTGTGGAAGAACAGATACCTTTGAAAACTTCATCACTGTCATTAAAACAAAGAGTTGCCTCAGGCAGCGTAAGTTCTAATCAGGTGTGCACAAAGGACCAGCTACAACACAGGTCCCAGACTCTGATGAGCTTTAGGAAAACAACTCTCTATGAGTCCTTTTCACCTCCTATCCAGGTATTGCTGAAAATCTCTCCTGATAATCACACGTGGGAGAAACAGGAGCCTGCATGCGCAGGCTCCAAGCCTGGCTTTAAGTTTACATCCATCATGCTCTTTCTAATAACCATTTGTCTCACATCAGCTGTTCAGACAATCCGAATCGGGGTGGGTTTTTGTTTGATTCATTAAATGGGTACCCAAAGCACTATTAAAAAGGAACAGTACTGTCAGAAGCAATGGATAATTTTTTTCTACAGTATTTGGCAGGATAAGGAGACAAGCAGAAAAACTCTAGGTCATTCTGTGCTTCTTAGGTAATACACAGATATCGCAGCCAAGACACTGAATTGATTTCTTAGCACTGTATTTGTGCTTTTTGCTTTTGGTTTTGGGTTTCTTTTTAATCTCAACAAACTGTGTGTTATGGATCACTCTGTACAAAAGTTTTGACACAACTGACATGCTTTTAACTTTTCTACAAATAATAGTACTATACCAATTGCAAAATTAGGACATGTACTATATTATCAGGCACATTGATTATTACATTCAGATATGTTCATAACTGGGATAAAGAAACAGAGCTCACAGTAATTTGTATGAAGGGTACCCAGGTATATGCAGGCTCACTTCATTTGGAAATGCATGCTAGCACACACCAATTCCCAGGTGTTAAACAGGTGCAAGTATGCCTTGGTGATCACAGCAGTCTCACAGTGGATTCAGCATTTAAAGATATTGAACACATTATACTGAATCTTACTGGAAGAACAGAAGTTCCATTTACTAACTTAAATATTAGGTAAAGCCTTGTGTACAAAGATGGGAATGAAAAGTAATTTGTTTTTCTTTATCACCTCGTATCTTCAGCAAGCAGAAAAAAGGTATCTGGACTTCTCTGCACAAGGAGTAAGACGCAACCACAAGACTTTGATTGAAGACCTTCTTCCACTTCAAACTCCTTCCTCGCATCATGAGATCTAGCGAGCTTTCTGAAAATGGGAACAGGCTTGTATTCACCCACTGGAGTCCAGGAGCTGGGCCTCTCAACCAGCACTGAGTCTTCTGAGTGTAGCACAAGCCACTGGAGCAGGTGGCTCAGCCTAGACATGCTAGTATGCCTGAACAGCAAACCTGCGTGGCTGAAGTTCCACCAAGGCACCTCAAAATAGGTCTTAAATGACTGTTTCGATAGCCCTCCACAGAGGCAAATTTTCAAAGTAAAATTTGAGAGATGCAACAACAGAAGTGAAGCAAAAGGATAAAGAGTGTCTTGGGAATGCAGAGAAATTAAAGCTGCTGAGTGGGCCTTGCACTGCTGTGGCTGTGAGTAGAGCTACCCTCCACAACACTGGGAAAATACTCATACCAGATTAAGCATCAGAAAAAGAAACGGGTTGTTGTATTTGTTTTAGAGTATTTGCAAATACCCAAAGGAGGAAATTTCTGGCATTATCCTTCGGGCCCCATCAGAAATTATTTTGGTCCACTGTGCCTTTGTGTCTCTTCTTCTAGTGATGGGAAAAGAGGTGCTTACAGAGTCACTGCCTCTTCATAAAAGCACAGCTTTATTTTCTCTTGTGCACCATCAAGTTTTCAACCTTCAACCACTGAGCTTTACATGTTTGCCTTGGGAGATTATTTCTTGACTTAACAGACCTTTTTGCTGAATACGAGACCTTGTTCTCCTGCTATTAGTTTTACCCATCTCTATCTGTACTCTGTGTCATTATGCCTAGTTACAGGTTATGCTAAGTAAGATCTTTCTAGGTATCTGTATCTTTCAAGTATTTGCAGATGATGCATCCCCCTACAGCTGCCAGCTAACAAAAGCACACATATTTTTTATTTTACTCTTTTCTTTAGAACACCCCAAAGACTTTTCATTGCTCTTATCTGAATGCCCTCTGGTTGTCAACAACGGCCTAGTAATGAGGTGTCATGAGAGTGCCTAGCATGTTAGGGTTGAACAGCAAGGAGCCCTCAGGCCTCCTCAGGACAGGCTGCCTCTGCCTATGCACTTCAGCAACACACAGGTGCTGGGATTAATTCAATGCTAATGGTCCCATCTTGTATTTCTTGGGCCCTGCAGTTTATTAAAGTCTTCCCAAGATGATTCATCTGGCTGATCTTTTAGTCTTCAGCTTACTTCTGACTCTCATCACTAATTAAACAAAATGATGAATGTCTTTTGTTGTGAAGAAGAGCTCTGGACAGTGGGACAGGCACTCAGTACAAGAGGTGGCCTGCCCTCCTCTCTGAGCAAAAGATGAAGGAGCTATTGGCAACATCAATCTTCATCTGGAAAAATAATCAGATACAACATCAGCACAGCAGAGCTTGACCTCTGTTCACCTTTCTATACTGCTACCAGATGGGAAGGTGTTTAGGGCACTCCAGCTGTGCCCTAAAATCCGTATCAAGAAATGGAAATTAATTTGAATGGCACAGATGTTGGATGTCACTTGTGTGTGTGATGCTAAACTCCCCTGCTTGTCCTTTCAAATTACACTGCAGGTGACAGCATTGAAATATGGAGTGCTCGTCTTATTTGCATTGGAAGTTTGGGGTACTTACTCCTACTGGAGGTATTTGTGGAATTAGGACATTTGAGATGCAGTACTAGTACCAAAACAAGACAGAGCAAAGAGCTGATAATCTTCCACCTTCCATATGTTTAACCAAGTAACACCCCCAAAATTCCTATTGCACTGTGCTAGTGCAAAATGTATATATGTCAGAGGAAAATCATCTACTAGTTTCCATTTTCCAAATAAAGGTAACGGACAAGCAAGGGCTGGGGAGCCAGAACATCGTATGTGCACTGCAGCCTCCAACAGTGGCCTCGTCCTCACAGCACACTGTCTTGCAACAGAGCAATGCACAGCAGGCGTGAAGGCGGTAGACTGTGTACTGAGAGGCACCTGCCGGAATTAGCAGCTTTCTGCCCTGTAAAATACACCTCAGGGCAATGCTTCCACAGCCAGACCACCCCAACTGCTGCCATCTGATGTAATGAGTCAAAATTTAAGCCCCAAGCCCCATACATTTGAACAAGAACACCAGCTCTATAGTACTTCGAAAATACTTTCCTTTCACCAAGCTTCTGGCACGGCTGCTAGCACCTATCCTTAACTTCTCCACATGTGCTTCCTGTAAGGACAAATCTGTCTACTCTTTGCCATGGTGCAGAAACTCCCTTGAGAGCTTCACCTCCTTCCCTCACAAAAGTGCAAGGGGTTTCACTTTGGTGTATGCCAGTTGCCACACTGATGGCTCAGTAACCCCAAGCCTAACAGTGCATTACCAGGCAGCTCTGCTTCGCCTCACAGACCTAGCAGGTCTGTGCCATTCCAGCCATCAGAGGTCATTCCTAAACCCTACTCTCAGATTTTTTTACTGACAAACATTGGTACGGTGAGAGGGTTTCATAAATAAATGACTGGATCAAAACTTACATCAGGGCACAGGTCATATACTTGCTTGAGCTGTATCTCTCTAAAAGCCACTATGGTACAAGGCGGGTACCAAAAACAATGCTGGGAGAGGGCACGGGTTTCCTAAAGGCCCGGCGGCCGAGTTACTTCCTCCATGCCTCCCTTGACCCGCTACCCAGCACAAGGTGGGGGCAGCCGGCTGGAGGGCTCATCATTTCCCAGGACTTCCCCGCAGTACCCCGGGAACAGCGGCTGCAGCTCTGTACCACTTCGTTCCAGAGGAAAAGCTGCAGCGTGAGCTCATCTTCAAACTTCCCGGGATTCTGCGCCGCAAGCGCAGCCGCCCCAGAGAGAGCGGGGGACGGGGAGAGCGCTTCAGGGGGGGAAGGAGGCAGAGCGGGAGCCTTCGCAGCGGACGCGGTGAACCGGAGGCGGCCCCCATCCCTCCCTGAGGACTCACCTGCGGGGCGGCCCGAGGCGGCGGCGACGGGCGGCTCACAGCTCCCGGCACGCACCCCACGGCTGCCGCGGCTGCGGGCGGCGGAGCGGGAGGGCTCCGGGGCCGCTGCCTGCCGAGCCCCGCAGTTGCCGGAGGAGCAGGCAGAGCAGCAGCAGCAGCAGGAGCAGCAGCAGCAGGAAAAGCGCCAGGTAGAGGAGCAGGTTGAGCTTCCACTCCATGCCGCCCGCGGCTCAGCTCGGCACGGCTCCCCGCGGACCACCCGATGCTGATGCCGGTCTAGCCACCGCTCCTTTCACCGCCCGGAGCCTCCTCCTCTGCGGCAGGGCGCCTGGCCGGCCGTCGGAGAAGGGAACCGGGCAGAGGGGCTGCGGCCGGGCGCCCGCGGAGCCGTTCCTGCCTTCAAACCTCGCCTCTGCGGCACCTCCGCGTCTGTACCGGGCAAGCAGGAGGGCATTGGGGCCGCCTCGCACTCGGCGGCTGCGACTTCTGAGTTCGTGGGCCCGGCACGTTGCCCGTGCTCTTTGGGCACAGGTCCCCGGATAGAGAAACGATGCTCTGAGACCACCTGCCGCCGCCAAGGGAAGCTCGCTGTGGTGGCTCACTTCGAAACGGAGCTTCCCATCCTTCTCACCCCACAATTCATAGCCGTCTCCCTGCACAGGCTGCCCACAAACCAGCTTTGAACTTCGTTCGTATTAGAAAATGTCCATCTCCTTGGCCAGAAATGAAAACACGAGTTGTGCCATGGGAATGGGAGTTACTCAGATTTTTAGCCACTTGATTCAGATTTCAGTGAACAATGTAATTGTGATGAACACGCCATGCCTTTTGCGTTGAAGGCGATAAAAAAACCATTCAGAACCTCAGATGCTGCTTGTCATACTGTATCACTACCATCTGGCTGTTGGTAACAGAGCCACTGCCCTTATAGCCAAGAAACACACACGGTTAGATGTGGCATGACCTGGTGGCTCTCGCTTTCTGCTCAGTGCACGAGCCTCCAGATGTAACAGACAGGTACTGAGAAGCATGGCTGCTGTTTTGGCTCAGGCCAACGGTCACAGAAAGTGAAGTTTCATAGAGTCAATATAACCACTGCTGCATATATTGAAAATTTTGTCAAGGCCATAGAAAGTGTGTTACTTCCTGAAGAAATACATCAAAACCACCTCATGAATTCTACTTCATAAAGACTCCCAAATTCTTAATGCAAGTATAGCATCACGGCAAGTTTGAGCTAAGGAGATAACTACATATTGAGTTACTGTTTTACACCAAATCTTCTAGGCTTATTGGACCTCTAGAATAATACTTCATAATAATGCTCAATAAACAATTTGAAGCATTTGGCAAAAATGTTCTTCCACCCTTTCTTGAAGCAGCAAAACTTCATTCAGACATCTTCATCAATACTGCAGAAAACATCTGTCAGAAGCAGAAAAGGCCAGCATCCATCATACCCCAGCACGCACACATTCCAGCTCTGTATTCCCTCAGGCACTATAATTAGCACTTTCCCATTTTGTTTGTAGTATTAGGGAGGAATTGAACTACTCAAGACACAGTTTTCTTATCGGTGTTTTTTTGCAAGGAATTAAGGTCTTTGGGAAATATTGTAAGATTAACACTTGCACTTGATACGCACAGATTATTTATCAGAAGCTCTGTGACAGAGTCTGTTCTTGTTATGAGACACTGGTGATACAATGCCTTCTGTGTAGCTGTTACACACAATAGCAGGTACCTTCTAAACCATGGTTTTAACCTTTAACAATGACTGCATTTTAAGATACAACTGTAAATGGGAAATTGTATTTAAAATCAGCTGAATTGATGTATTGGTTTGGAGGTTGTTTATGGGTTTTGTGATCAAAACAAATCCTGAAATATCTTAAAGCTGTACAGAAGTAATACAGGCTGCTTCTTAGAGTTTGAGTACAACACACAACTTAAGCAGGCAGGTATGCTAGAATTCCTTCCCACTCCTTACTCCTTATGTAAAGAAGCAGTCAGGCTCTGCAGAACAATGACAAGACAATTACTCAGAAGAGGCATATGTCCAAATTTTCTAAAATGTAACTCCTGATTCAAAAGAGATATTTTAGTATCAAGATCTGTTTGCATCAACAAATAAATAAGAATTAAGAATAAAAAAACTACTTGCTCAAAAACTATTCTGACTTTGAGCGCTTCAAGTACTACGTGTGCTCAAGATTCACTTCTGGTTTGTAGCAGATACTTGGAAGCTGAAATAACTGAAAAGGGCCATTTTGATTTAATGATTTAACTCTATCATTTATCCTGCTTATCGTGGGGCTGATCCCACCTTTCCTGTAATTGCACCAAGACATGCTGTTCCAACACGGTTACAGTTGGCAATGCTGCAAGTGAGCAGTCAGATTTTCCTTGCATGTTTGTATCCAAATGTTCATATTCATTCAGTTATCACTCTGTGTCATGATGACATGTTGGAGAATCTGGGAGTGGGGATTATGGAAGGAGGGGCTAGCCACTTGGGAGGAATATAGGACAGTTGTTAGAGGATGTAGGGAGGCAATTAGGAC
>JAVHNF010015152.1:7753-25010 GCA_034783455.1 Micropsitta finschii
TGCAGATGACTAGGTGAGAAATTTTAGATTGTCTAGAGCCAGTCAAGTAGTCATTTCTTATGTTCTACTCCAGAAGTAACATATCCATCCAAGAAATCTAGTATGGCTATAGTGGAACTACTCTACAAATAACTTCTGCTTCAGTTACCAAGTCCAATAGTATTCAGAGTAGCTGGGACATTTCTTAAAGTACTTAGATTTAGACTTTCATGAGAATTTCCACAATATCTTTTCTGTACTATGTGCCAGATTTGAAAGATTAAGTGGCCTTACTAACTTCTTAACACCCTGTATATAGTGTATGTACTTGGTTATACTTGTGTTACACTTTAAAAATGAACTTAATTTCTGCATTGAATATTGCACACATTTTTCAAATGAAGAATATATTGTTTGTAACATCTCATTAAACACGAGAGCATTACTGCTTTGAAATACTATGTGTAAGTACACAGAATTTCTCAGTGAGCTTTTGTCTGGAAACAGTCACACTAGCAGCTCTGTGGGTAGTTGAGTTTGTCAGAAGTAACCTTTGGAATTTAATGTTAAATATCCTTGAAACATGGATTTAAATTGCTTTTGCCTTTTTTGTAAAGTGCCTTTGTAGCATATCTTGAATCAGTTGCTATATTGGCTATGTGTTAAACTAACACTGTGTACTTTTAGATCTATGGTTTATTTTTTTAGTCTACATATTAAAGACTGGAATGGTAACAATGTATTACAGACTGTCAGACAGCAATAAAACCATTCATAATATGGCCACTGCAAATCTCTTTATTTTTAAGAAGTAAGTTGGGGGTAGGAGGTTTTGGAGGGTGTTGGGGGGGTCTTTAACCCTTTCAGTATGGCTGCCTAGGAGTTCAGCTGCAGGAGAAGATAAACTTCTAGAAATAAATGTTTATAATACAAATCTCTTCTGAGAACCCAGGCCTAATCTCGGTTCATTGCTGACAATTAAAGTATATCTTTATAACCTGTGAAAAGTTGAACCCTGCGTGAACAGTAGTCCCTGGCTTTGGGCAGCTGTATTTTGCGAAGGCTAGAAGAGACAGGCATGAAAATCCCTTTCTGGCCCCACGGTGCCATTACTGCCCCACAAAGTCCTTGGTCAGACTAAATATTCTGACCAGTAACTATAAACATCGGTGTTATCAGTACCGTTCCCAGGCTGAAAGTCAAAACCATAGCGCTGCACCAGCTACTAAGAAGAAGAAAAAATGACTGCTACTGCTGAACCCAGGACAAAATGAAACACAAATGCTTTGCTGGAGTAAAAAATAATTAAACATTGTTTGCAGAATGCCTACTGTGGTTCATCTTTGACTTAACAAGTACTTAAAACGAACAGAAGCAGGAAGGACGTCACTAATTGACAAGACGTCTGACTTCAGAGATAAGTTTTAAGTACTAGTCTCCGTTCTTGCAGACCTTGTTTATTCTCAACTCTAAGCACATGTTCTCTTTTCATGTTACTTGTGCTTACAGTGTTCTTAAAGAAAAGTAGAGCAAGTAGTTACTTTCCAAATCTCTAACACAGAATAGAGTAGCTTCTGCTAAAAATTCCTAAAGGTTGATAGATAAGATCAATTTAATTATTGTTGAAGTGCACTGCGATTTGAGGAATTTCAGATTTTTGGTTCTCCTTATGTTACCAATGTCCTTAGGATCCATGGAACTCTCAAATTTAGATACTGCTTAAATAGACGATACCCTGTGAAACTTCACTGTGAATGTTGACAAATATTGATAGAAGTCTCTAGGTATGAACTAGCAACCCAGATATCCTGATACCCACCAAATGGACATTGTATGGAAACAACAAATCATGCAAAACCTACAAAGCCAATTAAAAGTTCTGTTCGGTCAAAAAAGCGACACAACAGAAATAAGTGACTATGAACAACCATTTCATAGTGTTGAAATGAACCCTGTCACACCCTCAGTAATTAAAATATTCCAAGTATTTACTCTATTTGACAATCTCATTTTTGCTTTCACCTATCTGTCCCTCCAATTTTTCATCCCACCTAGTCTTCTTTCCAGCAGTGCATTGATCCTGCAAGCTGTAACTTGTCTATTATTGAGCTTTAAAAAAATATAAAAACATCTCTGTTTTACAAGTCTGATTTTGTACTGAACAGGCCTAAAATAGCAGTAAACGTTATTAAAATAAGCATAATCATATCAGCAAAATGTTCTGCCTGTTCTTTAAAATGTATTACACATATCAAATACCTAGAGAAGAATAAAATAGCGCACTTTCAGTACAACTTTCCTATTGCCTGGTTATCACAACATTTTTACAGGTGTAGGAGACAACCCCACTAACTAGCAGGAAGCAAAATAATTTAAATTGCGATTTACTACCACTGAGACATTTCACAGAGCCTTGTTATCCTTTCAGTTGTCAAGTATACGGACCTGGTTTTGGTGCTGAGAGTTCTGTATTCTTATTTCTTTTTAACAAAATAGCTATCAAAAAAGACCTATTTAGAAAGCTTGCAATACCATATAAAAAGGTCTTTTTAAACCACTTCTTTATAAAGGGGAGCTAAAACATCAGAAAGGCCGCCTGCATTTGACTATAATGAAAAGCAAATGAGTTTTGATTAAGCAACTGAGATTGAATAGATTTATATAACAGTAATTATATGTGCAAAGTAGGTCTGATAAAGACAGCATACATGCATGCAGGTTTTCATTCTTCTGAACCCATTAACATACCTCAAAGTCTGCTTCAAGGATCCAATGATAAGATATCCATGGAACTTTAAGATTGTTGTAATAGATAGGACATGTTACAGTGGGTTGAAGACAATCTTTATTATTAGATGCCTATGCAATAATATCAGTGGATTTGAATATTTTGCAGGAATATGACAATATGAGTTAGAAGATAATAGAGTCATACAATGTCTTGGGTTGGAAGGGACCTTCAAGGTCATCTAGTTCCAACCCCCTGCCATGGGCAGGGACACCTTCCACTAGAGCAGGCATCTCAAAGATGGAAGCATTTTGAGTAAATCTGCAAGTTATGTGCATCTATCCTCAACACATCAGTAGGTATTCTACTGCAGCTAACAAGGTAGGAAAGCTTGAAGAAGATTACAATTGTCAAGAGCTTTATATTCAGCAGATGAGGCAGATATCAACTACTTGACATTTCATCAGCATCTCAGCCTTAGTGCAAAGAAGGAGTTTCAGTCCCAGAGCGCTTCACAGGAAAGCTTTGTATTTTCTTTATCTTATTTTTATTATTTTTATTTTAGACTAAGGTAAGGCTGGAAATGACATGCAAAATTTTAGTACATCAAATGTAAGTGTCTTTCAGTTTTGTTTTCTTTCTAGGTAAGGGCAGGTAAATGTCAAGAAATCTCTTTAATTTTATATTCTAAAAAAGAATGATTTATGGGGAAGAGAAATCAAATTACTTACCCATAGGAGATTTTTAAGGTAGTTCCCTGTTTTCCTAAAGGTAACACTGAAAAATCTATGATGATTCACCATTTTGTGCTTCAGAGTTAGGAGGCAGGAACTCCATTAATTATTTAACTGTATTAAGAAAAAGAAAGACAATGAAAAAAACATAGGAACATAGGAAGCATCAAAATTAAAAGAAAGAGATTCACCTTTTCCTCAGCCGTCAAATATCTCCGGAAGTTTCCAATGAGAAAAACAGGTGGGCTAACATTTTCGGAATAAAACCTGCTGAATTCAGGGGAGGAGGATTTTGAAAAGTGTGATGTCATTACTTAGGGTTCTTGGTCTCTTGTATGCATGCTAGGGCCCAAAAGGGATAAATCTGACCCTTTGCATAACTGAGCTTTAAGGACTACTACTGCTACTGTCCTGGAGTCCAGTGTACCCAACAGTCTCTTGCTACAGGCAGAGTCTTTATGCTTTCAGTCCAAATGACACCTTCAGCTTATGTAATTTTGCAGCCTTCTGTTCACCTCCATAGAGAAAAATTGGTTTACTGCATAAATAAACCAGATATTAGTGACCCCCTATGTACAGCAAGAGGAGGTTGTAGGCACACAGCAAATGGTGTAGGATGTAAATGTCCATATGTGAATGTAGAGGTAAGGATCCCAAATCCCTAATGTAGATATGGGAATGCCTACTCAGAAGCACACAGCTGGGAAAGGTTTACAAGCAGAGGGAAGAGAGGAAATGCAGGTACACATCAACACTGAAAGAAAAATCTCACCATTTCTAATTTATTGAGCACTGAATTGGGATTTAAATATAAAAGAAATTACTTTTAAACATTAACTAAGACAGTTCAATCAAACTTAAAAGAATCAAAAAACCATAGGATGTTTGTATTGGAAGGGATCATAAAGATCATCTAGTTCTAAGCCCCCTGCCACACACAGAGACACCTTCCACTAGACAAGGCTGCTCAAAGCCCTATCCAGTGATTGTTATTTTGTGGAAGCTCTGATGGTGTTCCTAACATGAAGAACCTGGGGAGTTCCTTAATTCCTGGGCATATACTGAAATGGGGAAATAAAATCCTTATGATTTGTAGTCTAAAACTCTACAGATAAGCTTTAAGAAACATTTCTCAGTCTCAGTGCATAAACCTGTCTTGCATGCACGCTCTTTCTTAGCTTACATATTTCTATCTTTAATGTGCCCAACAGAATGCATCTGAACACCTGCTTGAACACTCTGCAATTTTAATTGATCATCATAAATGTTTAAAAGGAAGTTGTAACGATTGCACATCTCGAGGGAACATGATCTATATTTGTTCAGATCTATAGAATCAGCTTGTCCAAAAGGAACTGTTAAAAAGTCTAATAAAACCATAAGATCAGTTTCTAGAAGTGATAGTTAAATCAATAACATGTGCAACCTATTATTTTGGTTGACATAAGCCTTGAGTAATCTGCTAGCAGAAGGTTGTGCCATGAAGCATAATTAAAGATAAAATTGATTACATATCTACATCTTGAACCTGGAAAGGTATTTTGTATGGTTATTGAAATATTGAAGTATTTACCTTCTGTTTGCACCAAATCAGTCAAAAAAATCTCTTTTGCAATTTTAATGTATTACTATTAAATTTGCCTTTATTATAAAAATGTACTTATCCACTCTCAGAAGTGGCTATGAATAGTTAACTGATATTCTTTGAAAATACCAGTTTGAAATGTACAGTTACCAAATCAGATGAATACTTCCAAATGTATTTCTGTGTTTATTTTACTGTATCTCTGAAAGAGCTTTGCAAGTAAATTAAAACTGTAAAGTAATCATAATTGCTATTTCTAATTTAGATAGTTTTCCTTTAAAGTTTACAGGACAACAAGAACAAGGCATGGATTTTTCTTTCATAGAAGTATCTAGGATGATCTGGATTATAATAGGCCCTGAATAAGAGAGAATCCCTACAGTGTTACATCTTACTAAGCCTTTATATTGATCTACATAGGATGTCATTGTCCAAAGCCTATTTATTTTTCTTTTTTGTAGAAAAGAAAGTCATTTGAGTGGGCTTTATGCAGACATCAGGGTTAGATGATCTGAGAGCTAGTTTTAGATGTACCTCTGAAGATACTGTGCAACTTTAAATAGGTCAGTTAACTATTATATGGTTCAGTTTGCCTTTTTGTGAAAGGAGAATAATAAGACAGACAAAGACCTTATAATGCAGTACAATAATATTTATATTTTCAGTGGTGCTGCAGGTTTGCTTTTATAATATGCCTCAGTTACACTGAAGTCATGTGGCTACTATTACAGAATTATGATTAATCTATGTCTATAATGACAAAAGTACTGTATATTATTCTCTTTTCATTCTAATTTTTTTTTATAATAGTGTAACTTCAAGGATTTCAGTGCAAAGACATAGTACTCATATACAGAGTAGAGTTCGTTGTATCATTCTCACCTAGTGCTTCTCTGTATGATTTTATTTGTTGGGAGAAGTGTTTAAATGCTCAGAATGTAATCATTATTCAGCACTATAATCAAGAATCAGCTTTGCATATGAAGCTTGTCTAATTTAATTTTTTTGAAACCTATTTTTAACTGCTTTTTTTGCACTAAATGAAATGGGTGGTACTTAGTGAGCTGCATTACTCCTTGCATTTTGACTGCATCAGAGTGGTTAATAGTAGACATTGCACAGGACCGGGGAAGGGAAGTAGAGCTAACAAATTTTCCCTGTTTCTCTTTTTATCTTCACTCCTTTACACTATATTGATAGCAAAACCTATTGGTTGAAGAAAATAAAGCATCATGCACCGGTTCTGGCAGGCAGCCTCTGAATTTTGGAGCTGTCAAAACTGCATGTTTCAATCAGTTTTGACATCTCTTGGCATTTCTCTTCAAATTCTGCTTTCTATAAATAATTCCCTTAGGTATTAATTCTAGTTCATTCCTGAACATATAGCAAGAATGCTTCTCACCTTTTACTATGGCTTTTCTTTGTCTTCACTTTGGAATTCTATATGAATGAAATTTAAAACTTGCTTGGCATAAAATAATCTGGCACATTTGGATGATGGAACATATGTTTCATTTTAAATTAAATTTGGAATTCTCACACTGAGATCTTCAAGAAATTACCACCATCTCCTTTTCTTATTTGAGACAGTCGGAGTTTCCTCTCAGCATTTTGAATGAGCTGGCAAGTTAGAAGGCTCTGTCACAGCAGGAATGCCTAGGGAATAGGTCACATCCCCTTTCCTCACTTTCCCTCTTGGCTCACAGAAAAGCAAGTTATGGGATGATTTCCTTGCATACCCATTCACCTCTGCTGGCACTTTCGTAGGGATGCAGAAAGCGCAGACAGTGCTTTCCCCATACAGCTCCTTTAAGAGCCCTCATATTTCACTAAATGAGGTAAGGCAGTTTGGCAAGGCCACTTCATGCCCTCACACCTGGTATTTCATTTGACCTGAGTTCTACAAGATGCTGGTGGCCTCTGCTGGTGGAGAATAAGTCCACCAAGTGATGTTGTAGGACACATGGACGGTTTAAAGTGTGGGAGTTTTTCCCCTCAAATATTTATACCTTCCTGATTTCTTCTGCTTTCTGAACTACAAAGAGATGACAGGAATGACCACTACTCTAAGAAGTGCTCCTTGGCATAGCTGCTTCCATTACGAGGCATGCATCAGGAGGCCACCAGGCTGCTCAGCTTCCTTGCAGGGAATTGTCCTGGCCAAGAGAGCATTTCAGTTTCTCAGTGAAGGCGGAAATATTCTGTGCCTTGAAGTATTTCTGAGATGCTCACCTTCCACTTTGATCCTACAGCAAGTGGGAATAATATCCATCATTCCAGTACCAGAAAAGAATGGGATAAGGTAATTACCCTGGGGAAGGAGTAGGTGCTGGTCCTGATGGATCTTAAATAGGACTATTTAATGCCACTCTCTATTTAAGCCTCTAAGAGGAGTAAACTTCCTAAAGATAAAAGCTTTTCACAGTGTTCTCTCTACTCAAATGTTTTCTAGCAAATTTGAGGGGCTTTGTTGTTGGTTTTCAGAGAGTTTTTGAAGATTGCAGGTTTTATTGATAAAGCCACTTCTGTTATTTTTCACTTTCCAGGTCATTTAACTTAAATAAAGAAAACTTGTAAATGCAATGAACAAATCATGCAATAAAACAGATTTCAAGTTAAAAAAACCTGAATTGCCTGATAGCATCAGGAAACAGACCCTTATGAGGTCTGTATTTTGTAAAATCCTTTCTGTATTTTCATCAGTAGCTCAGATTACAATACAATTACTAGCAACTCTGCCAACACCTATGAAAGTTTTTAAGGCTAATAAGCAATTAAAATAACCATTAAAGAATGACCAGATTGACTGGATGTCATTAAGGTTCAATACAGAAAAATTCAGTGCAAGACATAATGTGAATAAAACATTCAAGCTATGACAAAAGATCCTTTCTGAGAAAATAGGATTTAAGAGTCGTCAACTGTAAGCACATCATTATCTAAGCTTGACACTGCTAAAGGTCTAATGAAGACTTTGTATATCAAAAAAAAATGAGAATTTATCAGTGAGGAATGTAGACACAGTGCTAGCAAGACCTGTACTAAACATCCAGAATCTGTGTTTGCTTTGAATGATACAAATGGTTCAAAATAAGTGTAGAAAACCAAAAGGAATCCAACAAATTAAAATAATCCAGACCTCATTCTCATTCTAGTGCAAAAGTTATGGCAGCTCAGCTTTTTTTTTTCTCTTGCAGAAAAGGAAGGGATCATGGAAACCCACAGTCATGGGAAAATGAGATTAGAATAGGGAAAATGCATGGAAAAAGCTTCACAGCTTTGCTGTGAAGAGCACAGACAGCTCTGAATGTTACAAAGGGACTTTCTGTGAGCCTCACATTGAATCTAGTATAGATCACATAGAATCACATTGAATTCTGGTCTAGCTAAGATGTGTCCCTAGAAGTTCCTTTGAAAATCTCAACTGAAATATCCCTGGTAGAGTTGTTCCAGTAATTAATTACATTTTACATTATATCTTATTTTTAGCCTAAAACTAGATTCAACTTTCCATCTCTGGAATTTCTCGTGAGGTAGATGTTAGCTGAAGAAACATCAGAAAACTTCTGGAGGGGTACTAGAAGAGTACACTTCCTAGTAATTCTTTCCTACTGAAAAGCAGGTATTTTAAACTTCATTCCTGCGATTCTTTCTTGAACTCACTTTAAAAACACAATGAAACTTGACCCAACAATTGATAATGCTGTCATGAATGCTACATACAGTAGAATTGTAAACACCTACTTTTACTCCATATTCCCTTGAATTTCAATCCAGGAATCCCATCTTAAAATTTTAAATAAGGAGCCTGGTTTAAACCTGTGATACTACAAGTCTCCTCAGTAAATGTGGCTTATATTCTTGTTTCAAGGGAAATGTTGATCCATATACATGTAATAACACATTGGAAATGTGGAAAATTTGATGACCTACACAGCTCTGTAGAAACTGCCTCATCAGTTTACCCCTACAAAACTACAGTTCTCTATAAAATGTAGAATTTTAATGATGTGGCTCAGCATAAGTCTGTCAGCCCCATTCATCTAAATGCTGTTTTCATTTAGGACAATACCAGTTTGGCCTATAACTTCTATTAATAGATATAGATATTGGCTAGTACTGGGCTAAGAACAGATAACTGCAGAAACTGTTAGAAATTCTCCCAATGGGTGATTTCCTATGTACAATTACTTTTAAGATCTGCCATTCTGTATTACAGATACCTCTTCTTTAACATGATCAGGAGGGAAAAAGAAATGCACTTACTTGAAGCTGTAAAACATATGTCCTTGCTGGTCCACACCAGTGGGTCTATATGCCATTCTACTCAAGCTATATTGTGATTCAGAGCTGAAGAAAACCCAATGAGTAAATAGATAATCTTTTACATGATGCTAGAAAATGTAGTTGCTGTCTTTATTGTCAACTACTGATCTCTTGCCTACTGATGGAGCTAGGACTATGAGACTGCAAAAATACTTCCCGAGGTGCCAAATCATTATGAAGAGAATTAGTAGGGAAAGATATTTTCCTTATTGTAACCCAAAAAAAAGAAAAGAGAAAGAAAATTAAATGTCAAATGCCTTTTGCCTTTCTTTTTGCCTCCCAGTGTTTGGAATTCTTTTAGCCACTTTGGTTTGGAAACCTTTTCTTCCTCATTGATTTGCCTCTGTAGATTTTTCACTGCTGGCAATTAGCAAGCAGAAGAAATCCTGCTGAGGAGATTGAGTTAAAAGGGGCCTTAAGACTGACTGTGCCTGGGAAACAAGCAGCCAATCTGGAGCAGCAGACTTCCAAATTTCGAATACACGCATTATGGAGATGAACAGCCTGAGCAACCTCTCTTCTTAATTCCTTTTATCCAGGGCTCCAATCTGCTCACAACAGTATTTAGTCCAAAAGATAGTCCACTTCAATGGGCTGCGAAAGGAAATTGCTAAGATTCCAGCATTCATTGTACCCCCAAAAAAGAACAATTTAGATAATGCCTCGCTACGTCTGGATGATAACCAAATGGCACTTCTCACATCCAAACCATTCCAGTCTGGCATCTTATAGGAAGCCCTGATGTCAACAGCTGAAAACTGGAACATTTACACTGGGGGGCGGGAGGAGCTCTTCCTGCTGCCCAGCTTTCATCTGCAACACAAGGAGACTGAAGACATTTTTCAGTGACTTCAGTAAATCAAGGCAGTAAGTCTTATTTATGAGGAAAATAAATGTGGCAGCGCCATATTTATGAGGAAAATAATCTTACAACTATGGATCAGCTTGAGATCTTCCCTTAAGGTCATAAAAACTGTATAAACACAAGGCATCGGAGGAAAATTGTTCCTCAAGTGCAACTCAATTACAGCTGCTGCTGCAGAAAATGCATTTTTGAACTTTCAAAGCCCTTCTTAGCGTCCTTATTCACGAAGGCTGCATGATATTTTAACAGTGTGAATAAATGGCAATGCTTTTAGGTAAATTATCTTAAAAACATTGTCAGAACACTATTAAATAAAAGATGTCTTTTCAAACAGAATGTAAAATGTCACCTAACATATTATCATTAAATAACTGGGGTTTGAGGGAAAGCAAAACTGAAGATGCAAAGCTCTCTCTAGGAATATTCCCTTCTCACAAACAAAATCTGAAAATACAGAAAACATTTCAAACCCCAACTGATTTCACAGCTTCCAGCATCAAAAGACCTGAACACACTTCTTCAAGCTGCCTGGTTCTTTTTGGTTTGGCTCTAAACTATCAAAATGTAACAAGACCTATGAAGAAAAATGTATACAGAAAAATAAGATAAGAAGGGGTTTTACTAGGTTTTAAACATAACCTAAACAAAAAACCATCCCAATGACACAGGAATTCATTTTGAAGCTGCTCCAGAGTGCTGGTATCACACTATCAATAGCTATCACTGATATTGTGATTTTGCACTACTGCTCCTGCCTGCTTTCCTGTTTTGAACAGTTCCTTGCCTCCCACACCACTGCAATCTGCCCCAGCCAAATCAAGAGACAATCAGAGCAAGACCATTCAGTCATCACCCTTATCTATCTTGCAGTTTGGAATGATTTCTCAACAGAAATTGTCTAGTAACTCAAACATTTTATAAGGTACATAAAGATGGTACTAATTTAGACACATATAGGGTTGGTCCTGAGTTACTGCATTTAATTTCTGATCTGAATTTTCATTGAGTTCAGTGATAATTGCATCCAGGGCTTTGATTTTGGAATATTCTTCAGAATTTGTTTAGGCAAGGATACATTACCAAGCAAGATTTCCCAGTCTACATAAAATTCTGTTATAGTTCATTGAGCGTTGACATTTGGGTCAGTGGGGGTTTTTCTGATCAATATAATCAGGACCAGTATTCTTCTTCTTCATATCTAATTAGCCTTGCTCGCTTTATTCATCCAATTTACATACTTCATTGTCATATTATTATCCATTTTCAACAGGTGAAATTGCACATACTCACTGATGTACATATACACCTACAAACCTCCACCCAGTCATCATGTTATGTATTTGCTAAGCTCACACAACACTCTTCATTATCATTTTCATGACATATAATTCTTTTTTGCTTGTATTACAGAGAATCTAATTTTGCAAAGGAGCAGTTCCAAAGGAGCATTTGCAGCACATGGGGTACATGACATGCATTTTAGGGGTTGTCTATTCATTCATCTGAAACTGCCAGCAAACTCCACTGGAGGGGGAATGGTGTGTTCAATAGGAAGATGCTCCTCTTACATGGCACATAGCTCAACCCAGTTTTTCTTGTTTCTCCTGAAAGTGTTGGAGATAGATAGTCAGAAATCAGCTTATATTTGCTTTAGCTTTATGCATGCTAAATGCAGAGAGACTGAAACAGTCAGAGGATATGATCTATAAAGTCAAAAAACAGTAGAAAATCACAACAACAATACCTTATAGCAGCCAAAAATTAAAAACAAGTAACAAAGTCATTCCTTCAGGTTCTTTGATTCAGCAAGGTACTAAAATACATTCATAGATTTATGCAAAATAGTAGATCCACTGAAATTGAAGAGAAAGTAAAATTAGGCCCAGACTTAATAGCATTAAACTGAATTCTAGCTTAAAACAGATACATATTTCCTCAGAAAGATGCATGCCCAACTTAAATTGTATATAAATATACAGGTATCAGTGTTCCTGTATAATTAAATATGCCAGAGGAGACCGGTCCTGGTTTTGCAGATATCTTACTAAAGAAAAGTCCACAGTACTCTGTCCTTATGGATTACAGTAGGACAGATAAAATATTCCGCTTCCCCCTTATGAGCACTTCCCAAGTCTTTCTCCATCCTTTCATACCTCCCAGTGGGAAAGTTCCTTTGCATGAAAAACAACTTAACACAGGAAATCTAAAATATAATCCTATGTAGCCCCACAGAAAACATACCTGCTTTAATTAAAGCTGAACCCCATCGCTGACTTTTTGTTAAGTGACAAAAATGTAGATTTATTTATTTAATAGAACGTTGAGAGACAAATTTTCCTCTCTTCTTCCTCTGGGAAGTGTTTTATTGTTTGCTTCCTTTCTCTTGCCTGCTTGCTGTGTAATTTAAGACTGATGCCTCCCTGTGGGAAACAAAACTTGATCAGAGAACAGCCTGCACTGCCACCTAAACAAATTATGTTTTAGTCACTGCTGATGTTGGCTCTGTCATAATGGAAATGTATAATTAATGCCTTTGCTTTTACTGCTTTGGAAAGAGAACTCCCTGAAACTGGTTCAAGAGGGGGAGTTTTAGGACTGCACTCTTTCCCTTTCTAACCGTTACCACAATGGATCCCTGCAGCTGCCTCTAAAAATGAGTGATCAGGTCCCTGATCTCTGCAGTTATTTATTCATTCTACAGTCAAGGCAATTTATTATTATTAAATAACAAAAATGTGCTGTGCAGTACAAATTTGGCAAGGAATAGGAGAGCAGGGAAAACTCAATAACACAGGTGAAATCCTATATTTCTCATTTTAGAGGAGCTTGAAAAGATTAAGCCATTTCCATTAGTTTCCTGCAGAGTTGCAAGCAGTGATAATAGATGTGCTAATTTCACTATTGCATTGTGCTATGGAGCAGCATTTAGATCATCTTTCACCTGTGACATGACTCAAAATATCTGAAATTAGCAGCTTGCTTTTTACTTTCAGTTTTGTTGCTGAATTTATAGCAATGGCTAAACATCTGGTATAATGACTGCAAATAATCTCCATCTTCACACCTCTGGGATGCAGTGTAGCTTCAGACTATTTATACTTTGATCTAAAATTCTAAATGACTGAATTATTCTGCTGTAATAAGTCCTAAGTGACATTAAATGGATGGTCTCAGCTTCTTCTTTCCAAAACGGACAGCGCTCTCACCTCTTTTAGCTACTGCACTGTATGAAAAACTAGGCACAATGAAATAACAGCAACCCCATTTTCAGGACTGAAATAACCTTTGAATTCTACAAAGACACGTAGAGGCCAAGAAACAGCAAAGGCAAGGAAGGCAATAACTGGGCTTTAGGCATATTCTTGTGTCATCAGTAACTCAGGATTTTCAGATAAATTTATTTTCAGCATGTGTGAAGCTGTACAGAAACCAGAGTGAGGAGGGGAAGGTATCCATCCTCAAAGAGTCATGATCTAGTTTGGATGGAAACATGGACAAAATAGGCTTGGGTTCTAAAATCAAACTGCCTCTGTATGCCATTTCCTTGTAAGATATTCCTAGATACCATTTCATACAGTTTTTTTTTTCCACAGACATTTCAATCTGAAAACCTCAAATTCATTGTCGCTATCACTATCTAAGTAGCATTCAGACTTATCACCAATGTCATAATCCTACTTTACACAAGAGAAAACCAGTGTACAAGGGTTAAGTCCTTTGCTGGACTTCTTACATAAGGATTTTTCTTTTGGCCAGAGTTAGAAATAAATGGGAAGAGACTGAAAAGCACAAGTCTTGAGCTGATGTAAATTAGGTTACTCACTCTGAAGCCATAAATAGATAAGATGAACACAGACAAGTCTCAAAAGTCTCAAATCTGTCCCTAAATCTTCTGACTTCTGGTCTTGTAGCTGAATCACTGAAGTATTCTCACAGTTTCAAATCCAAAGAGGCAGATAGGTAATAGCTGTTAAGTGTGACACTGTTCATTGGTATGCTCAAAACTTACATTAAAAAAAAAAAGAAAGTGAAAAGTGTGATACAAGTTAAAGCTAACAATAGTTCTCTCTAAGGAGAACTAAATTTAAAATACCATCTCCTTTTTAAATGGAGAAAAAAAAAAAAAAAAACCAACAAAAACCCCAGACATTAGCTTAGGGAAAGTGATTTTTAAAAGAATCAAAAGTCAGCCAGAACTTTTCATATCTTTTGAATCGATTTTTCATTTTTCCTGTGAAAACTTTCTTTCATTTCTCTCTGGCTTTTTATTATTCTACTTTTTGTTTATGGCCTAGGATCTCCTGAGAAAGCAGCCAGGACAGAAGAACAGGGTAGAAAAAGAGACATCTTGTTATCACCCTTATTCAGAAAAGCCTAGGTCATCTAAAGGCCAACAGCACATTAACTTTTAGACATCAAATTAGTCCAGATTCCAGTTGTTGTTTGGGACATCATCTTCTGTTGAGGCATTCAGGTAATGAGTGCCTGGGAATGGACTCGGCTGTTTGCTTTGGGGAGGGACAAATGGGACTTCTTCTGCAGACCACTGCAAACCCATTTGTCTTGGTCCCTTCAGTCTTCTCCCTTTCAGCTGGTGATGAGTCATGTAAGCCCATTCATACAACAGCTGTTGAAGATTGATTTTTGTGGTATACACATAGCTGCTAATGGGTCAAGCCAATCAGTGTCCTTGTACTTTACAGAGAATATTGCCATGAGCTGACAGATGAGTCACATCAAGCCATAGTACCCCTGTTGTGATCCTACTGATTTCTGAGTGGCTGTGCTCCCTTTGTTTTTCATTAATTTTCAGTAAGGATCCCTCCCAGAGCTAGCTGTCTGTACTGAAAGCTGAAAATGGAGTTAAGCCTTTTTGCCAAAAAAAAAACCCATAAATAAATAAAAGAGGAAATTTTGGCAAATATATAAATAACCTCTTTTTTCAGGAACTTAATTAAAATTGGTTCTGTTTTACTGGTGTTTCTTTTGTGTCTTGGCTTCCTGAGCAGAAACATTCACACCTGAGGACTATGTGGCTGATCCTGCAAACATGAAGCGGTATAGTGTGGATCCTGCTGATTCTGCCTTCAGTTGCATGGGCTCCATGTATTCCATGCGGCAGAGTCCTGCAGATGGACGTCCTGCTGGAGGCTCCTCTTCCTCCTGTAGCCATCGTCCTGCCCAGATGTCTTCAGGGGTGTCCTCATCTACTGGCCTGCATCATCAAACCTCCAGCCCAACAAGAAATGGGACCTATCCTGAAGGAAACAGAAGTGGTAATATCATGTCTTCAATTTAACAATGTATGTTGCTATATTGATGTCTTGCTGGAGTCTTAACTCACTCCCAGATTCCACAAGAAAATTAGTGAGGTGGGTTTGGGCTGACATCCCTCCAGACCACTCACATTTCCATTCAGCAGGAGAAATAACAACCTATGTAAACACAAAATCAATCTGTTCATCACTGAGTAAAAAGGGGAATGTTTTCTAATGCTGTTATTGTGTAAACATATATTATGTATAATTGTGTGGCAATCACAACTGTTATTATCGACTTGCAGATATAAATATTAATATTACTATTAATACATAAGGCATTCCTTCCAAAGATTGATACTGCCTACAGACAGGTACCTGTTATTTGTGTGACGCCAACTGTGTACAAGATATGATGCCAAGCAAATCCAAATGTTGGTGCCCACCTCAAAGCATGCCCAGAAAAACACGTATTTTTAGAAATTATCCAGCTCACTGCTCAAGGCTCTTTTACCCTTCAGGAAGCAAAGTCACAAGAAGTTTATCTGCAAATTCAAGGGATGCCATGGGAACCACTGCATTCAACAACCCTTCTTCTTCCTTCCCTTTGTATTTTTGTCCAGTTGCCCTGCTAGGATTTATGTTTGCTGGGTCAATCACTGTGACTGTTAGCTATATTCGTTATTAGCCATGATATTTTTTTTCTTCTCTAGGAATGTCTTGGGTCATCAAACACGTTAGCTAATTCCCTGGACTGCTGTTAACTTTGTCTTTGTTTGCATTTTCCAAGTTCTTCATTAACAGGTCTTTATCAGTAGTGATTCCAACAGTGTCTTCACCCCTTACTAATTATTCAAACTTCATTCATGCATTTTTCATCTTCAAGACAGATCTAACAAAGGAGTTGAATATCTCAGCCATTTTTAAGTCATTAATTTCTGTGCCTTCCTCATTTATTAATAGAACCTACTGTCACTCTGGTTTTATTTTTTTTAATCTTGATATATTTGCAGAAGTCTTGCTGGTTCCCCCAGCCCCTTTGTCTGCCATCACCTCATTACACTGTCCTTCTGCCCTTGCATTTCCCCTGGAAACTGTGAATGATTCTGCATATTCTTGCTTGGTAGCCACTCCAGAACCTCTTTCCAGTAGCTGCAGATCTTTGCTTAATTCCTTCACATCCCTCCCCTCTCCAGTGTCTCTATTATTTCTTGTTCCCAGACATTCACTAATTAATATTTTAGAACATTATTCATCAAAAATATGTATTGCCAGTATTTATCCTTGTGTTTGTTTATCTGTGTTTGCCTTCTTAAATGTTCAATACCTACCCAAACCCATTACTCACTTTGCTATTATTTTTGCACACTTGTTTCCCTGGTTTACCCCTGTGTTACTCTATTATACAGAACACAGATCGGTGTTGGGTTCTCATAGTATTTTTTTTCCATTACTTACAGTCAACTTTACTCAAAGCAAAGTGGATAGTATAGAGTAGATAGCACAGAATTGCACTACTGCAAACAACTTAGAAAAGGTTGTCACTAAGAACTGGTGGCCTAAAGTACAAAGAAGAGGAAATGAAAAGCCACATTCTTTCAGATCTTGTTCAGTGCCTCTCAGGCTGTCGTAATCAGATGCTGAGAGTACAAAGAGGCTTGCTGTGCACAGGATTCATTTTCCCTTCTCCCACTGCTTCCTCAGAGCCTCCTATCAGAACTGGGACCCTTTCGTCTAGTGTTTTAGTTGGCAGCTGCGAGGAGCCAAGATTTTACAATGTTG
>JAVHNF010015156.1:4380-22402 GCA_034783455.1 Micropsitta finschii
GCCTCACTACAGCCCAGTTCAGCACCAGTCTGGGCACTGCTGGACTGGTGAGGAGGGAGGAGAAGGGGTAAGCCCTGACTGCTACTGACCTCTTCCTTCATGGCATTTAGTTTTATGGGGAGGTGGGCCAGACACTGTGTCTGAACACTTTGGAAATCTTTCTATCATGCTCTGAAGAGCTACAATGTAGGGTGAGAAGAACTTGCATTGAAATTCATAAGCAAGACTGCTAATAACAGTTAATGAAAATAAAGGTAGGAACAACAGCAACAACAGTCGGTTCTGTGGAGAGCTCTCTTTGGACAAACAGTTCCTGTTAGTGTTTGTTTGAAAGGGTGAGGGTCAAGCTCCTTTTTCCAAGTGATGTACATGCTCAGGACTATTCTGTGCTTCATTTTCTCCTCTTGACTATTTTTCTCCTAGGTCTTACTAGAAATAATAACGGGTCTTCCTCCAGTAGATGAGAAACGGGAGCCGCAGTTACTGGTATGTTCTTTTTGCTTTCTCCTCCCCTCCCCATGCTCCAGGATCTTTTTATGTGCAATAATAGTAAGCAAGTTGTGAAACAATCAAGTTAGCCATCAAAATACGTAATTAGGAGAAAGCTCTTGTGTCAGTGTTTGTCTTAGAGGTGAAGCTGAAACTTTTATCTCTTGGCTTGAAGAAGATTGTTCAGTCTCCACGGTCGATCTGATACTATAATTCTCTTCATTTTGGTGCAGCTTCTTATTGTAATATCGTTACACTTTATCAGTGTACTCTTGTTATACAAAGAAATCCTGATAGCTCCTCGTTCACCAGAGCTTTTTAAACTTTCCATCTCAGTTGTTTCTTTATGGTTCTCTACACTTCTTAGCATTCCTGTATCAGTGTTCATTTTCTTTAACTTTACTAATAATTTGCAAATACCTTGTGCTTTTAACCTTAGGGAAGTTTGGAATGTAAGGGCTTTTTTGCAGGGTGAGGGGTGGGTTGGTCTTTGTTTTCTTTTTTTCACTGTTCAGTTAGTAATTCAGTCTACTAATGAGGAAAGTAATGTCTTGTAGCTCTCTTTAATTAAAATCTTACCAGGCTATTCTTAATTCAGCCTTTCATTTAGTTTAAGATTAAATTCTCAACTACTTAGTCCAAGAAGTTTTCCTGGAATATTTATTACATTAAGACTTACTTGCTAAGTATGAAATCGCATTGAGATTTGGGTTGGTTTTGCTGCATACTGTTTGATAGCAGATCTCTTCACACCTTTAGGAGTACCTGTGTACAGCTAATAAGAGCTTTTTTTCGTCTAAGCTGTATCTTCTGGGGTGTCATAATGCTTACCCAGTTGAGCTCTGTAAAGACCTTGGAGAACAGTCCCTCTCAAACTGAACCTTGAGGTTTTGGATTGTTTTTGTTTTGAAGCACGTTTTTTCAGAAATAGGGTCTCAAACGGAGCATAACGTAAGATTGGAGTGGTACAGTTTATCTTTGTAATGTACTTTTGGGAGCATAGAGAATGGCCAATGCAAGATGTGGCATCCTTAGCTTTGAAAATTTTGGGACAGTTGTATATTAGCAATTTCAGGCTGACGCATAGAGGAAGGCAGAATTGCCTCTACCATACTAACATGTCCGAGGTATTCCTCAGTGAGTATTTGTGATGACAGATAACACATTTCAAGTGTGTTGGAGCTGGAGAGCTTGGACTAAATAGGTCAGATTTAAAAGCTGGTTTAAATCTGGACATGTCCTTTAGAATAGGAACCACCGAGACTGGTAACAGAAGGCATTAGTTTACAGAAGGAAGCTTTATAAAGTTGACAAAAAAATTATTCAAACTTAAACTTGTATATTTGTGGGTTATTAAGTAATCATAGATATTTTATGTTGATTTTAAAAAGAGCTTCTCTTAAAAAAGAGACAATACTGGAAACAGACTTCAACTGGGAGAAAGATACGGGTGTATGATGCAGCTTCAAGAAAAGTGCTTTACAGTTTTGTGCTAACTCAGAAATTATGTATAATAAAAATGTGTAGTTCATTTATAGTCTTAGAGGCTGATAAACAGTTATTCTGCTGAACCAGTGTCATAATTCTTTGTCTAGAAAAGGGGTTGAGAAAAGAAAAGGACACTCAAAAGTAAGCTTTCAAAGTGTTAGTGTGGAATACAGAACGTTTGAGTGCTTACAGACTTGCCTGCTTATTGGTACAAACTCTCTTGCAGTTAGGTATCAAAGATGAAATTGAGGATGAGGAAGCAACTATTGAGGATTATGTTGATGAAAAGATGAGTGACTGGGATGCACCCTCAGTTCATAAAATGTATTCAATTGCTGATCGGTGCCTGAATGAGAAAAAAAACAGAAGGCCAGACATCAAGATGGTATGTAGTCTCACAGACCAACGGCTTCTTTTGAGTGTGTGTCTTTACAGTATCAGTTATTTGTATTTCTGTATGTTCTCTTGCAGGTTCAACAGCATCTCCAAGAGATAAACGTTTGATAAGTGTTTCTTCTGATGCACAAAAAGAATTTGTAATGGAGTAGACACCAGTAGAAAATATTTTACTGGTATTTAGTGGGACACTATCAGCTTTTCTCCTATCCAGAGCTTCCTGGTCTGCATGTAAGGTGGGCTGTTGGCCTGTCACCATGTTTTTGCTAACTGAGCAGTCTTTCACATATCCTTAGCCACTGGGCCCTTTTTTGTTTTCATAAGTGGCAGTGCTGGTATATCTACTCCACAGCTTTTTAAATGTGTTTCTATATTAGAATCTATTTGATTCTTTTGATGTACAAGTATCAAGTATGGCCGCTGCAGAGGCATGTGACAGTAATAGGTAAATATTTTTTCTACAAACTACTTAATCAGGTGTACTACACCTCTTCCTATTGAAGACAAAATCATTTAATAGATATAAATGGCACTTACACTGTCTGGGAGAAAAAGCAATAGTAGCACCCACTTAAAACAAACTTTATTTGTCATTTTGACTTAAAAATTTATATTGGTGCGAATGGACTGATTGATAATGTTTGTGAATGTGATTGCTTTTCAGAATGTCCTCTCAGGATTAGTTTTAGTCAGATAAATGCTGCGAGATGTATCCTGGGTTGTTTTTTTTAGTTTCAAGGATTTCCAAGCAAAATAACTGCTGTGCAGTGCAAATGCAAAAATACGTCTGGCTTCCTTCCAGTGCACTCTGTATGATGACAAACCATTTAATTTCTTAGCTGCTTTGAGTATTTTATACTTCAGGGGAAGATGTGATATGGATTATAAATATAGAGGGTTTATTTTGTTAAAGGGGGCAGAATAATAATTCTGTGAAGACCAATTCTTCATTTTGCTTAAGCAAATAATTATGTTCTTTTAAATATATATATATGTATATTAATAACTAACTATTAAAATGCACTTTTTAAAAAGCAACGTGGAAAGCTTTCTAAAATAGAAACACCAAAGATCAAAGCAGACTAAAAATGGAATGAAGGTGACTAGGAAGGTTCTAGATACTGAAGCAGGTATGAAACTCCACACTGAGTAGGTATGAAAACACTCTTATTATAAATGAAAGAGGTTATTTTTATATAACCCCTTTTCTGCACCTCATGACCTTTTTCTTGACAGCCTAGGTGAAGGCTTAGCTTACAGCTAAACTTGAAATTCCATGATTATCAAAGAAAAAGGAAACACTGAGAAATGACCCGACTGCATGCAAAGATATATATATATATATGTATATATCCCTTTGTAGAAAGCACACAAGTCCTAACACATGTATTAATACGATTAGATCTCTGTTAACTGTTCCTGTATTGCCTTTTCAAACTTCTAGTTTTATTTAAGCGTAAGTTGTAGAAAGCTGTTAACATAAACAAAACTTCTGCATTACTATGGCAGATGATTATTTCTGCTATTAAAATATTAAGCCTTGGAAACACCAGTTGTTTTACATTGCTTGCATTTCTGATAACATTATGCTAACCCCACTGCATGGAGTAAAGCTGCACAGCTCTGAACCTGGGCTTGTGGAGAAGAAAGCTGCTCTAAAGCTATATCAGAGTAAAGTCTGCTGAAGCCACTCTCCAGTTTTAAACATCTCCAGCTCTCAGGTGAGGGCTTCTTACTAGATCACATCTGCTTTTTACCATTCCCTAGAGCTAGAATGTCATCTGTAGTGTTGTCCTGAAGCATGGTTGCTGAGTAACCCCAGTCATGATGTTCCAAGTATTAGAGGAATCTTAGCTACAAGCACGTGAGTGCCTGTTCTTGTGTCAGACAGGATCATGACTGGTTGCAGCACTGCTGTCAGTACTGGAGTTTTGGCAGTCATTTTTCCCCTCACTCATTGAAAATGAAGCATGTTAGCTACCATTTCATACAAGGGGGTGAAAAAGGGGTTTGAATTTGTTTAATGTTATTCTAGTGAGGAATGAAAATGGGAGGTGTTAGGTAAAGCCAGCTAACTTAGTTATTTAAAATAGACAGGGTATGAGGAGAAGGGACTTGCCCTTCCTTCCCCTCTTTCCCCACCTCCTCCCTCTGCTCCCCCAAATGTTTTTAAGGTCTTTCTACAGTAAAGTCAACACCTACAGACACTAACAGGGGATAGGAGTAGCTGACTTTTGTTTCACTTACTCACCGCAAAAACCTTAAGCTATCCTAGGATCCATACTGCTTTGTATTACTATAGACATGCTTTCCAGGACACAAATCAGTAACTTGAGCCATTCAGGTTCTTTGTGAATACAGGGATGATCTAGTTCCATAGAACTGGAGGCGAGAGAAGATTTGCTACTGTTGGTGGGTGAAGAACCTGCCGCACAGGAGATGAGATAGATACTCTTGGGATAGAGCCTAGTGCTAATACAGGAGGCAGGCCATCCCTATGGGAGGGGAAGGTGCCACAGGGGCAGCCAAGGCCCACTGCCCTCAATGAAAGAGCCAGCCTTGTGCTTGTTAAGTATCTGGAGAACTGTCACATAAAGCAATTAATTTAGGCAGCCCCATGAGGAAGCATGAACAAAAAAATATCAAGAGTGATTTACTGCAGTTCCAACTAAGACTCTATAGAAAGAAGAGGTAAGATAAAAGCAAATCTTAATATGCCAAGGAAAATTGCTGTGAAGGAAACCTGGTAGGAAGTGCATCAGTTCTTCCCTTGACTACAGCAGGAGGTAACAGAATGGCTGTTGTGAATCAGAGCAGAGGTGTCCACACAGCCCCAGGGGCTGGAATATGAGCCATTAGCAGTTGCTGAGGAAGAACGCAAGAACAAGACAGATTTGGAGAGTTAATGCGCTGCAGTATGATGGTTTGTACTGCTTGCAGCTCATTAACTGAAAAGGATGTGAGGTCTTCATTAGTTACTCAGCCTCTATCAATTTTTCTTTGATCAGTTTGACCAGTTGCCTTTTGACCCAACAAACCTTTTACCAGCCACAGTACTTCATGTTACTGGAATGGGAAGAACTGCCTCAGCTTTAGATTGGGGATGGGCAGCTGAGAGTTTGATTTAACACCCACTGACAAGAAGGCAAATAAAACTGCTCATGATATTCATGCTCATAGAGAGGCCAAGCCTGTTCCCTCCTCTTACCTTGCTCCTGCTCCTCTTATGGGAACAGCTTTGCTCCCGTATAGCATTTCACATTAAAAATATTCTCTCAAATCCTAGTTCAACATGTCTTCAAATTTCCTTCTCTCAACTGCAGAATTGCCATATCAGTGACTTCCCATGGGGTTGTGTTGGCAGGACAGTTAAAAGAAAATCCAAACCACAATCCAAAGTTCTTTTCAGCTTGGAGTCTGAGAGCAATAGGAAAACTGCAGCTACTCTCAGCTTAGACAAAAACCCAACGGAATAACATCATTTGAGTAGTTTAATTACATTACCTCATGCTGAGCAAGTAACAACACATAGAAATTAAATTACTAATCAACTACTTCAGCATTTAAAAGGATAGAAGAACTTTTGAAGGGGCTTATTATTGAAACCATAAAAACCTCAAGAGATGAACAGAGCTGGATCCTGCTATGGAGGCTGCTGTGCTGCTTCCATGAAGCAATGGGGAAGGAGCTGTTTCCAACACACTGGGTTTTCTGCAACAGCAAAAGCCAGGAATTCTGTTTCTGCCTATCTCCCTTCTTAGGCCCTCAGCCACTTTTTCCATACTGCTTTCTAGTCCTGCACAAACTTCCTGTTAGTTACAAGTCCTGATGTTAGCATAGAGACCTTTGTTAAAAGAGGTTATGAAATGATTCAGACAACACCAGTCTAAAGCATCAATCTTTATTTATAAAGTAAATTACAAAATAGATAAGGTGGTCTTCACTGAATACACAGACACTGTAAATCAATGTGTTTATCCAAGTAATGGAGCAATTATTGCCTTGATTAGCTTTGCAGACCTCTGACAGGAGTGTTTTAAAAGATCAAGTAGGGAGACTATTTTGCCACATAAACTTTTCAAACAATAATTACCTGTCATGTTAATTAACTATTTAATAGCTTGTGAGTTAACTGCAAGCAACTGCATTGCTTTTGGGCGTTAGGAAGGCCAACAACAGTTTGAATGGAGACTTTCAATTATTTAATGACAAGAGACAGTTAAAGGAATAACTTCCGTTAATGCCCTCATTTTGTGCTGGCTCTGAACATTCATTAACAGCAGTAGTGTTATGTGAGGCAACTACACCGATGTAAACGTGATCTTACAAAAAGATTGGATGCTTCTTATTGCTTATTGTCAGGAGAAGAGCTACAAGAGGCCTGGAGAGGCAGTTGGTAGTGCAAGACTCTATACAATTCTCTTTTAGGGGAAAAGTGAGGGGGAAATACACTTGGGACATGACTGTGCAGGGTGGTCAGGGGGTTGTACACCCACATCAGATATTTTCAAGTAAGGTAACTTGCAGTGACTGGTTTGGGCGGAACTCTATAGCAGCCCATGATAAATGCCCTCACAGAATCACTTAACCAGTTCTCACCATCCTCCAAATTAAGTTTTCTACCTCCTATCCTCATCTACCTAGGGCAGGACTAGGGAAAAAAAAAAACCAAAACAAAACCCAAGCACAACATGCACATTACCATATCAGGTCAAACTGTTCATTGTTTAAATCAATTGGTATTAAAAAGCTGAATTTCTTTACTGGCTCAAGTAAGTGTAAAAATATATGTGCACTCTTGGCATGGCTGACACGTAGGCAGGAATACTAAGTTCAAACAGAAAACCCTGGAGCAGCAGTTTTGTTTTAAGTGCTGCACTCAAAGGTTTTCCTTAAAAAAACCCAAACCCCCAAATGAGTTAGGTGTGCTGAAAAGATTCAGGGTTCAACTAAAAATACAGTTAATTACAGTGTACAGTGAGCTGCATGCACATTACCATGTTTAATAAACAATGACACTTGCCTGACAGGTAGCACGCAGAAGAAGCACTTCAAAGGCCACGTCCTTGCCCTAGAGGGAGAAGGCAAGAGGCAGAAAAAGAACATGGTAGCCTAGGGCAAGCAGGAGATTAGCTGAGGAGCCAGAGCTATTGAAGTGGATTGATGTAGTGTGTAAGATTAAATGAAAATAACTGAGGTGTCAGATTTCTACTGCATGTAAAAGAACCACAGTAAAACCAACAACTATTGCAGTCTTCACGTTATATAGTGCAATCTCTGACATCAATAACAAGCTAGTATCTCCAAATAAAATAATACATAAGGATAAAACAAATTTCATCAGGAACTAGTAGTGTCAAAACATTACTTCCCTAAAAAACTAGGTTAAAATCTATCTCCCAGTAGGCAAACATGTGATTCTGCTTTATAATGTGTACACCCTGCATGTATGACAATATGCAGCGAATCAAGACTTGCAGCTCCCATGTAGCTTAGAAAAAAATATTCAAACCCCACAAAGCTCACATGCAAGACACTAAAAAGCAAGTCCCCACTGGGGAATATAACCTATCCACTAGTATCTGTCTCATTACATGATTTTAAATATTTAAGGTCACCCAATACTTGACTTCCGTATCTAATTCTTCTTGAATCCGCTTGTCAAAATAATCTGTTTTCCCTGTTCCTATCAAAGACATTACTCATGGTTCAATCAAGTTTAGACTGTTCTGGGTGATTTTAGTATTTTAGAGAAGGGAAGGGTTAAAAAAACAGAAAACAAGACAAAATCCTAACCAGGTGCTGCCAGCAGTTATTCAAGACCTAGCTGGATTTTGTTACAGATTTAAGTTACTACTAAAGTTCAAACGTTTAGGAAAAGTAATTTTCAGTATACCTTGAAGGCTAAAACTGTCATTGATGCTGCAAATGCATGAGGATCTCAAGAATAACTCACCATTCTGAAGCAAGATATTTCCATTTTTACTGAATTTACAGAGTTTTACATCCAAGTGCACAGATAATCAATTATTTATTAGAAACTTTAAGCATATTGCTTTGAAAGCAGCTCCATAATCTACTGAGTATACTAACTCATGCACTTTTAATCACCTTTCTCTTGGTCATTCAGTACTATGTAAGGCCTATGAGTGGTACAGAAGCCTGGAAAAGCTCTAGTGGTTCTATGTCAGATTTCTTTAAAAGACAGTTCCATGAGATTAGTTACAAATTTAACATGACCATGCTTTCATGTGGGAAAATATCCAGCTATTCCTGAGCACAGGTATTAATTGATGGGTAACTAATTTTAGTTTATCTTTTGTATTCCCAAAAAACCAAACCAACAACAAACCCCAACAATGCATCATGTCAAAACCAGAAGAAAACCTTCTATTGTACTAAGAGCTACAAGGATAAATAAAGATTTATATATGACAATGCTATATAATCCTTCAGCTCTTCTCACATGGAAAGGGTTACAGGTTTCCATAGGCTACTCAGAAGAAGACAGACAGACAGACAGCTGCAACTGACCCACAGGAGAGATGAGCTTCACAGTCTTCTGTGTGCAGAATTTATGACCACAGCTCTTAAATAATGGATTCTAATTTAAAATAAAGGGGTACTAGCTTAGTTTTCCTCTTCTAGATTTAAAACAATTAGCTCTTCCACGTCATGAAACATGGTCAATGAATATAATCATGTAACAATATAAAAAGTGTTGAGGTCAGAGAAGAGTAAAAAGAGCATTTGTTTGTTTGTTTGTTTTCTAGCATCTATGAATGGAATGATTTCAGTTCATTACCCAAAGCCAGAATTTCATTTCTCACTGTAATGCTTAATACTAAACAGCAGTTTCTAATCACTAGGTGTTTCAGTCTCTGCTGGACCTCTGATCAGTCTTCGTATTCCCCTCTTCCCCGCAGGACCTTTTGGTTTAGCGAAACTTTGTCTGTAAGCGTGTTGTTTTGGATGAACCTCTTCGTACAGGAAGTCAGCAGTTAACTCATCACCATTATCTATTTCAATCTGGGAAAGAAAACAAACCAAACAACATTTATCATATTCATCTTAAAACCATATTGAAAAACATTTCAGTATTTTGCTGAAGATCTAAATGCTGTATTAAAACCATATGTGCAATAATGATCAGAGTGAAATGCTCTCCAACTTGTGCCTGATGCTCTGAGCAATCCCAAATAGTTTTTCTAGGAATCCGCTATATTTTTACCAGTATTAAGTGCGATTCAACTTACATATTTTTCCTGAAATATAAGTGGAGCATATGCCAAGAAACTTCCTCTGTCCTGAGCTTTAGCACAGTGTATGTGTTAATACTAACTAGGAGTACACATTCCACCTGGAAACAAGTGCTTATTTACTTACTTCTAAAGTAACTTCCTTAATAAAAGAAAGCAGCATGAGGATCATTAGAATTACAATTTCCTTTCTTTATTCTCCCCTCTAAAACAAAACATTTTCATTGTCCCAATGTAATCTCCACATTTTAACATTTATTTTTTTTCCCATTAAAATATGCTTTAAACACGTATTGTAAAAGCAATGTGCACACATACTGCTGTCTCTTGAGACAGAAGGGGAGAAGTACAAACAGCTTACACAATTAGCTGGCTACTGCAACTCAGCAACTATTCAAGCCAGGGACAAGCTAAAATAAGTTTAATGAACAAAAGCAGAGGTTGCTTTGGTTTTTAAAACTTAAGCATAGAATCCTTAATGGGAAAGCTGTTCCCAAGCCCAATCCCACTGTTCTGAATGGCAGGAATTTGAAATTCAGAGAAAAACTTTTTCCCTGCTCTCCTAAGCATTCAACACTTTGCAACCTGCCACCCATAGCACTTGCCAGACACAGAATTGCTGTCACATGTGCATGCTACGGAATAATGTATCTGGGAATTTCAGAGGTCACATGGTACATTTATTTCATCGTAGGAAGGAAATTTCTGAGAAATAATGACATAAAAACCACATAGTAATAATCTGCTTAATTCATGTCATCTCCGTAAAAAGTCAGTATTAACTCTGCTATGTTTCAGGTATATATTATAATAGATAATTTCAGGTAGATTATTATAATCCCCACAGAAACCCAGCCTCAAAGATTTTCTAAATGCAGAGCACAATTGTTAAGAACGTAACCAGGGGTCACATATTCCACAAATGGACCATTCTTATGGTGTCTGATATGGAGGTGAGAAGCAAATTATTGCATAGTAGTAAAACCTATTCAATGTGAAAAGATCGGCTTACTTTTAAGTTCCAGAACTGTAACTTGAGACTATTTTGAAAATCCTTACATAACCTTGGCTTTAAAGAATTCAGTGTTCAGCAACAGTGATGAGGTCCGAAATAGAGCAGGCCTTTTACTAAGGAATCATGTTAGTTCTAAATAGTCCTTCAAAGTACTCTCAGACGCTCCCTTGATGCACAAAGATATGTTTGCTAAAGCTGTGAAAGTGTAGAAGTTACAAAACAAAGGAAATCTTCCACGATTTAACTTTGTATCTGGAGTTTTATCAGTAAGTATTTGTCATTCAGGACAAACTTGAACAGTTACACAGAACTTTTCATTGTTTAGATAAGGTGGTGGCCAAGTTACAGTTAGATACTAAGAAGTGAACAGAGGGAAGGTGAAAATACCAGTACACTGTACTTACCTTTCTAATTATCTGCATCCACAACTGTCTTTCTACAATTTCTAGCAGTGGACTTTTGCAACTAGAGTAGAGCATTCGTTCTCGTATACTACAGGTATACCCTGGCATTGAGTAGATGAAAACTGCAGAGTAAAAAAACAACTCACAAATCAGATCATAACTATACTCCATCAAAACCTGTATCATAAAATCTTTTACAGCAGAGGCATTGCAAATCAATTATACAGTCTGAAAGGGAAAAACAGTAACACTATTCTGGATCTTTCTTTGCTTCAGCAAGTGTTTAATTTCAAATGAGGGATGAGAGAATGGCCACTAACTTTATGTTTTGCCATGAAGACTATCAAAAGGGATAGCTCTCGACTTTCTAAACCTAAGGACTCCTCAGAAGCCAGTTTCACAACCAGCTGCCTCTGAAATTTATGACCATGCTGACAAGACAGATTAATTCTATGACACATCCTTCTGCTTCAAAATTACTAAAGTATGTGAAACAAGCCAATGAAATTTCATATTGTGAAATGTTCTCATACCTATGGATTCCAAATAGTCTCCTTCATGGGCATGCTTATACAGGAAAAAGTGGTAACGCGCAGCATCCTTTGGAATTCTTTTTGGCAAATCCTTCAGTTCAGTATGAAGTGTGTTGGCCAAAATAATAGTTTCATTTTTCATATCAATTTGCTGTTAACAAAGCAAACCTGAATATGGTTAAGACACAGAAAGCAAACCAGAGAACATGACAGGATGGGAAAAAAAATATTAATCTAATACAGACTGGTAATTTATCAGTGTATGTCACCAGCACACACTGCTTAATGTGTGGGTAATCTATTTTATACTCACTATTAAATAAAGTATTTTATACTTGCCAGTTGTACATAATTGATTTTCTTATTTTTCAATTTCTCCAAAGCCAGAATAGCTTCTTTAGCAATAGGGAATGCTACTCCTTGCAATGTCTGATGCTTGGTATCTATACCAACGTCCGTCTGTACCTGGAACACACGTCAATGGCGATGTAAACAGAAACCTTTGGAAGCATTCATTGGCTTTCATACAACAACTGACAATGCATTGCATATGGTTACGCCCAGTTAGCGATAGCTATTCTGAGAACAAACTACCCAAACATCATCCCCATATACAACAGATTTGTACTTTCTAATGTACAGGTCATGTTTTGCTTGCTAACCTGAAAACAGTTTCAGATCTCTGAAACAGCTAGCTTGGCAGAGCCCACAGAATCAGCAGAGGGAAAACTGGCTCCAGCCTCAGTGAAGAAGCTCCAAGTTAAATTCCGGCATAGATACAATAAGCCAGGAGGAAAGAGTTTGATTTTCATATCCTGTGTTAGAGTTCTGAACTGACAATACTTCTCCTCAGCTTTGTTGTATCTTTAAAAATTTGAGACCAAAACGTGCAAATATAATTTCTAGGGAATCAAAATTTTCAGAGGAAGAAAGAAATGGTATCTTATGAAACCAACTGATCTTCTTGAGGGAAAAGTAAAGCAACTGCATCCCTCCTGCTTCAACACCCCCCCCTTAAAAGCCTGTACCAAAAGGAAAGCAAATAAAACAAATGAATAAAGTTTTAATTTTTGAATTCTAGAAGGTCTAACAAAAAGTAAAGAAATCCGGGGTAACTGCAAGCTAGACAATTGTTCCTGACCCAGCTGTGTTAGCCACAAATGCTGGGAGAAAAGTACAGTTATTTTAAGGCCGTTTTGCAAGAATTTATGTTTATCTTAGCATTCATGCATGAGCTCTGGCCTCCAGCTTTCCGAAGTCTGAATTTATTGGCTAAGTATTAGCTTTTGAATATACTGACTTTCTTTAATGATTTCATAAATATATTTAACACTGGTGATGAAGCAGCAATACTCAAAGTGTGCGAAATGGAAAGTGTGGGTCTCAGATCTATTAACTAGAAGATGTTCAGCTTCCATTAGAGATGCTAATGAAATATGAAACAAACTGACAAAAGAATAAAAACCAAAGATACCTGGGGCGACACTAAACCATACTCTACATTTTAAGGAACAGCTTGTCAGCAACAAGGGAAGAGGAGGGAAAGAAAGCAGGTGGTAGAGCTTACTTTTGTATAAAGATCGATAAATTCATGAAGAAGGTTATAGAAAAAGAATATTTGCAGGATATATCTTCATAAAAGCCTGATTAATAAATACACGCATCACAAAAATAATAAAGCATAATTAAATACCATACTATATAAACCATATTAAAACACAAGTAGGAATAAACCCAAACATAGAAAGGAGCTGAGACAGGCAAGGGAAGAGAGTAACCCAGCGTAACTCCAGAGTTAAGAACATGAACAAAATCCATTTGTCTATACTGCAACATGTTTCAGACCATTAATGCAAAAGAAAACCACTGAAGTCACTTAAATATATTTAAACTCACACCACAAGATTTGTTAGTGCTGGCTGCCGAGTGGAGGAGAAAACGGAAGATGAAAATTCCTGTGAATAAGTGTAAAGTAGCGTACACAAGAACAGAGAACCTCTCTTTTCCCCATGTGATGATGGAGTTGAGCTAGCTACTGCCATCCAGGAACAAGACCTTGCAGGTCACACTGAGCATCTCTGAAAATACAAGCCCAGTGGCCAGTCTTGGCAGAAAAAGAAGCCAAACAAACCCCCAAGAAACCCAACCACCCACAAGTGAAAGGTTAGGAATTCTTAGGAAAAGAGTAGAGAACAAAACACATCGTTATGCACTGTAGGTACCAGTAACATGCCTGCATCTTGAATACCACATGCAGTTCTGGCTTCCCCATCCCTTCCTCTCATAAATTAAATAGTAGAACTGGGAAAACGGCAGAGAAAAGCAACAGAAGTATGAAGAGCCTTCTTTAGGAGGAAGAACTACTTGGATTAGGACTTTTCAGCCTGGGAGACATACCTGATAAGGAATACAACAGAGGTCCATGGATATAGAATCATAAAATAGTTTGAGTTGGAAGGGACCTTCAAAGCTCATCTAGTCCAACCCCCTGCAATGAGCACGGACATCTTCAACTAGATCAGGTTGATCAGAACCACATTCAGCCTGGCCTTGAATGTTTATAGGGATGAGGCATCTACTGTCTCTATGGGCAACCTGTTTCAGTGTTCCACCACCCTCAGAGTAAAAATTTCTTCTTTTTATCTAGTCTAAATTTACCCTTGTCTAATTTAAAACCATTATCCCATGTCCTAGCACTACAGGCACTGCTAAAAAGTCTGTTCCCATCTTTCTTATAAGCCTCCTTTAAGTGTGGAAAGTTACAATAAGGTCTCCCCAGAGCCTGCTCTTCTCCAGGCTGAACAACCCCAACTCTCAGCCCGTCTTCCCAGGAGAGGTGCTCCAGCTCTCTCGGCATTTTTGTGGCCTCCTCTGGACCCTCTCCAACAGGTCCATGTTTTTCTTGTACTGAGGACTCCAGAGCTGCACACAGTACTCCAGGAGGGGTCTCACCAGAGCAGAGCAGAGGGCGAGAATCACCTCCCTCAGGCCTGTTGACCACACTTCTTTTGATGCAGCCTGGGATACAGTTGACTTTCTGGAATACAGCTGACTTTATCAAAGGGGAGAGGGAAACAGGAATGACTTCATGACTTTTCTTTGCCTTTCCCCAAACAATCTGTAGGGATATCAGACTAAACTAGTAGATAGCAGGCAGTGGTCCTTTACATAGTACTTTGTCAAGCTGTGGAATGCACTACCAACAAAAACTTTATGTGGCTTTAGAAGAAAAGACAAGACTAAATAAAGGATGAAAACTCTATTAAGAACAATATATAGCAAGATGTCATCTCTTGCTCAGGCAGATCCCTACCTGCAAATGGTGAGGCAACAGAAGAGTATTATAGGGATTATAGCCATCTTGCCCTCATTTTACATCCTTCCTAGATTTCTGCTGTTGTTCACTCAGGCACTTGACAGTAAACAAGGTGATGCTTTGATCTGAACCAGTAAAATATTTCTTAGGGTAATTATGAAAGAATATATATATATATGGAAAACTTTTTTTGTTTTAGATCAGAAAGCTTTTAGCTTCCCGAGTCTAATTACAGGCTTCATAATGGTGGAAACAATGAAGACAGAAATGACATAAGTCAATATATTGCAAGATGCTTCAAGCAAAGCCCAGTTTATGTATCTCTGAAGAGCATGGCTACTGCTGCTGAAGTTTTGTAACAGCACATAATACTAATACCACAAGTGATCATCAACCACAGAAGTTTTACGTTCGTTAGTGTTTGGGGTTTGTCTTTTAAGTTGTTCAAGTAAAACGCAGTGTGTGGTGATGCTGGATGCATTTCTACACTGTGTGAAAACAGACATGGTAAAAAACAAGACACCATTGGGGGAAAAAAAAGCCAAAGAACAAAAAAATTGCAGCAAAAGCACAGTAGCGTGAAAATGTAAGAGAAGATACAGAGCTGCATTTAACAAGATGGCTTGCTGGTATCCAGCTGCAGAAACAAATTATATGTCAAACATATGTACCACAGCTGTAAAATACAAGCCTGAAGAACTCATAGATCAGCACATGACCTATTTTAATGCATCTGAACACAAACAGTGATCAAGTGAAGGAAAATGTGAGAAAAGAACTGAAACTTTTTGGTCACTATCTAGCTTACAAACATCAAATCATTTGGTTAAAGGCATTTGTTAGAGGTTCTTCTATAAAGCATTTATAGCAAAAGCAAATCTGTCTCTTACAGGGACTAGCTACTTGTTTTGGATTTCTAATTTATTTTTATTGGAATTGCATTCACTTCCTCTCAGTCTTAAAGACAAGTGCACTGGTGCTGGAAGCCGAGTACATTTCCTCTAGGAATAAGGCTGCTGAAATCATCCTGACAATCAAACACTGCACAGTTTCTCTTATATGTTTTCTCTACAATTTCTGCCACCATGGAAAATGCATGTGGGCAATCACAGAACGGTTTAAGCTGGAACCTTCTGAGGGCATCTTATCCAACCACCCTGCTCAACCAGGGCCACCTAGAGTCAGTTGCCCAGCTCTCTGTCCAGATGGCTTTTGACTATTTCCAAGATGGAGACTCCACAACCTCTCTGGGCAGCCTGTGCCTGTGCTTAGTCACCCTTGACTTTATTAGTCACCCTTCACAATACACTGATGTTACAAGCATATTAAGGGCCAAAGCTGCAACAATTAATCTCTGCAGTTGTGAAGCCTCTGACTCAGGCATTGGCCCTGCAAACTCAGCAAAATCATGTCACTTCAACTCTAGCCATCATCATACTGAAGCCTCAACTCACTGAGGAAAAAATTACAGTCTCATCCACTCAAACTTTCTGAAACTGTCCATTTTCTGTTCTGCCCTTTTTACCCTAGACTTTTTTCCTACAATGTATGTGGAACTCTGCATCCAGTTTCCCATCCACACTCAAAGACGTTGTAGGTACCTCATTAATCTTAATTTGTCGGAGTTCCTCTTCTGCTGCAGTCAGAGGTGCAGGGGAGGATTGTGAGATCAAATATTTTTTATATCCATTCAGTGAAACATCATCCTGAAAGCACAAAATTAATCATTTTTGATACTAAAAGTTTTCTTCAAAGATGTTCTATGCAGTGTTAAAAAAGCCCTTACCTCCCATACAGCTGTGGTCATTTTATTTGAATGGATTACAAGTGTAGGCGCATTTGCAAGTTCAACTCATCTTCTTGAATAGCAAGGCCCACTGGGCTGCTCTCATATCCAATTATACTGTGGGCAGCATTTCCACAGTCAGTCCCCAATTACTTTACTAATTCAAAAATTCCCATTAATGAAGAATGTGCATGAAGCTATTCAGCTTTCTTGGCCAAAACCCCACAGAACTGCCACAATTTAGTCAGTATCTAAAAAATGAATCTATTTTCTTATGAGATTTGAATGTTCAGACTGGTAGCTTATTGGTAGGTTTTGACCTAAAAATTGGAGACAGAAATGCTACCTTAGGACAGAGAGTAAGCACATGGTAACTACAAATAGTTTAGGACGCAACATCATAGAAGTGATGAATTCTGATACGCACTTTACTAAATTCATTAATACTCAGTGTCAGCCCTGGTCTTCTCCAAAGAGGTTGTTACCAGAGGCAAATACTGCTGCAGTTTTACTATTAAGGTGGTCAATCAGAAAAGGGCAGAACTTAATGCAATCATATGAATGTGATTTTATACTCAAGTTCTGAAGAGAAGGAGACAGCTCCTTCTTGGCTCTTCCCCTTCTGGAAGAGACAGACCTTCCCACATACAATTTTCAGTGCCAATATTCCATCATCCTTTAAGGAGCCCAGAGGTATAGAGGTGAAGAAGCAGATAGGACTACAACCAGGCTCCACCAGAACAACAGCTGGTTGCAACTAAACTATCCATGTGCCTAAGAAAATACAGAGTAACCCACTGGATGCTGATGAAGATTCTGAGTGGCATTTGCAACTTGGATACCTTGAAGAAGCTGTGATTTACACACAGATGAACATTAGAAGCCTGCTACAATTAACATGTTTTCAAAGACACAGAAACCAACCAACAATATAGACATATATTCAACTGTAACATAATGACCTTGGAAAACGTGAGTTACATTGAATCCATCCTCTTAAGTGTTCCAGGCACATTATAACAATAATAGACAAATGCAATGCTCCTTCCTTACAATTTAAATAGAAGCTTAGATTTGGGCTCCCAGCTGTAGGGCTAGATGCAAATTCTACATATTATAGAGACTCCTAATAATTTGGTGCAAGTGTGATGAGACATCAGTTGATTAAATGAGTAGGAAAAAAAAATAACATGACCTCTACCAATAAACCTTCTTAGCAAATCAGTTATCTACTTCTCTAGAGCATTTCAGCCTCTCCAAAGAGGATTGTTAGCATGTTTGTTTGGACAATGAAGCCTCCATCACAGGTTAATGCTGACTATAAAAAATTATTTGC
>JAVHNF010015157.1:0-10030 GCA_034783455.1 Micropsitta finschii
TCAGCACCCTCATAATAAAGAATTTCTTTCTAATATTTAATGTAAATCCTCTCTCAGTTTAAAGCCATTCCCCCTTGTCTTATCTCTACATGCCCTTGTAAAAAGTCACTCTCCAGCTTTCTTGTAGACCCCTTTTGGTACCGGAAGGTGTTCTACACCTCCCCAGACCTTCTCTGCTCCAGGCTGAACAAGCCGAACTCTCTCAGCCTGTCTTCAGAGGAGAGGTGTTACAGCTCTCTGAGCATCTTTGTGTCCCTCTTCTGTACTCACTCCAACAGGTCCATATCCTTCTTATACTGGGGGCCCCAGAGCCAGATGAGCCATACGCGGTACTCTAACCCAAAATGAGTAGTCAGTATTACTGTCTGAGGAGCACTATCTGTGGCATTGCAGGAAGAACCTGAAGTGAAACCCTGAGTGCACGATCAGAGCCTTGCCTCACTTCTGCACGATCCAAATGATAAACAAGCAGAGAAGCCAGCATGTTCAGATGCAAACTACTGTATGGCTATATGACATTCACCTTCTGAGGGCAGGAACTGATACCGCCTAAGAAGAGTGCTTCACAATTACTACGGAAGATTAGATTCAGTTAGGTGACTGAAAAAGAGAGTGTGATTGAAGATGTATGAAGATCACGGATGTGCTGAACAGACAGACAACATGTTAGCAGATAAAGGTTAACCAAGTAAAAGATGCAGATGGAGGGAGATTGGGACAGTGGGTTAAAAAGCAAGGCTAACGGGGGCATTGAAAGGCAATGCTAAATTTAGCGAGAGACCTAACTTTCAAGCATGAACAGAAAGTTACTCTGTCCTCTGCAGATATTCACTCAAAGTACAGCAAAGGCAACTTCTGATTCTCAGAGACAATATGCACAGTCTTAAAATACATCTCAAAATGTGCTTTAGGACAACTGTGCCCAAGATCTTCCCACACACGAACACACTGCTAAGTCGTGATTTAAATGAGGTCTGACATTTCCAAGGTGTATTTTCAATGTAGGACAAACCTAGCTTAGAGGCATGCCAGGATTTTCCTTTTCTTTATAGCCATATTTTTTTTTTAAAAAAAGAAAAAGTATTTATTGTTATTACAAATACTGATGTTGCAGTTGTGTGATCCCTACAAAAAACGTTTTCTGTGTTGCTCCTCACCAGGGAATTCATGCCTGAGCATCTCACACAACCTACTGCGCCACTGCTCGCACTGGTTCAGGGATCCTGCTTGCTGAGATCCATTGCTCTGCTCTGACCTGCAGCGGTTTGCAGCTGACTTACTCTGCTGAGAACCAACTGCAAAAGTAGCATCTCATTCTTCAGCATTAAATTACTGGGAAAGAAAAAAGGAAAAAAACAAGAAAAAAAAAAATCAACCTCTAGAGAAATCACCAGTATTTGTCTTTGCTACTATCACAAAACAAATCGAAGTTTTAATAAAACTGTGGTTACTGAATGATAAGGTACTTTCTAAATATATTGTGTGGGAAATGATCACAGGAATAAGCTTCTAACACTCTATACGTATAGAGATAACACACATCCAAACTAAGAGAGAGAGAAAGACAATATGCAGTACAAAAATTTTATTGACATGAGCTTGGGATGACTGTTCTACATACAAAGGTGAAGTGTTAGGAAACAGTTCAGTAATCCTTTCCTCTTCCAGGCTTAATTTGAGAAAAATGCTACTTTGGAAGTTATAGGCATGACCATGTTACTGTCCACAGCTCTTAAAACCATCCCTGGGTGGCCCAAAGGCAGGCACCCAAGTCTGATCTTTAGAAAACTCCATGCTTCCCTCTGCCTACCGTAAACCAGGACCTAGACACGAGCTTTCCACATCACTACCATTCACAAGTGTGCAACTAGCGACTGTAAAGAGAGACTGGGGAAATACACCCTTCACAGAAACTCTCCCTCCTGGGAACACGAGCTACCTGTGTAGTGGGGGGAAAATGATAAAGACTTTAATTTTAACTGCAACTCAAGTATAATTAATTCCACAGCAATTACATCTTAAATCCACAATAGAAATTGATAATTACATAGTAACTCATGTTATCGCTACTACATTATCTCTGATAATACCGTAGTTAAGCTTGCGCTCAAATTCCTTTTCAGTAAAGTCTGTTTCTGTAAAACACTATTATTTCTCAGATACTTTTAAAACACTAATGAAGTATATAAAAGTTTACAGTATACAAGAAAAGCTAAGTTAATAAATGATCACATTGTCTTCAGTTTTATCAAAGAATAAGAGTCTGAGAAAAATAACTTATTGCATTTTAATTTCTCAATCTCTTTCCTTTTTTAAAAGATGAAAGTTATAACGGAAATCCATGACATTTTCAATGAAGAAAAGATTGGGAGAAACAAAATCACAATTTAGCAGGCAGAGGATGGGGAAATCAAAGTATTCAGTATGGCTTGTAGCTGAAAGTAATTGATCTGCATTTCCAATCATTTTAGTTATTGCCACATTCCATTAAGTTTTCAATAAGTGAAGATAAAAACACGCCTTTAAAATGCATGTACAATAGCATTAAGCCATTGCTGTACATATTGTGCAACTCATCTGAATGCAGTTTAACACGTGAACTTAATAGAATATATTTATGTACAGTATATACACAAACAGAATCCTCTGGTAATACCCCTGAATATTATCAGTTAAATGAGTAGTTTTTTGTAATAAAAGAAGAAAAAAAACCCCAACACCCAAACATCTTTGAAGGTGGCAAAACTGCCCATTTCTGAAGTTTAAATCAATATAATTTCTAGCTGATTTACACAGAAATAAAACTGTGGTCCTGTACAAACTTTACATTACAGGGAAACAGTTTATTTTAAAAAAATATTTACATATTTGATTACTTGGTTCTTTGCCATAGAGATTGTATGAACACAGAAAATAGTATGGTAGGCAGGTTTATTTATTAGATTTTTCTATTGGTTCTTTTTTGTGCAAATTCCAGATCTCTCGTTTTGTGGTGTTATCTGCCTCTATTTGCCTTGTATTACTGCTGCTGCTTTTTTTAGTATTCTGAGAAGGCTGGGTGACTTTACTTCTAGGAACAGGAAGAAAAGATTTAACTCTTGAAACACCCAACTCTGTCTTTGATTTACTGTTGCTGCTTTCCACAGGTCGACTGCTGCTGAGAGGACGCGTTCCATCCTGTGAACAAAAAAACCCATTTTCTGTATAAATAATTATTGTCATTTGGGCTGAAAAACAACCAACCAACCCTACCAGCCCTGTAGAACCCATGTTATTTACAACCTTTTGCAGTTTAATATGACAGCATTTTACTACCTGGGGAAAAAACTATGGCTCTTTTTTGCTTCTTTGACTGAAAAGAACTATCATCAACACCTTCAAATACCAAAATAGGTCAATGGGGTGTTTGCCACTGAGAAAAAATCCTTAGATTTGTTTCTCAGCTGTCTCAGTTTTAGGAGGGCCCAAATAAAAAATGCATGTACTTTCTTCCATTAGTGTGGAAAAAATGACAGCTGCAGACACAGCTAAAAGGCAAAAATGGAAATTTAGGCAGTTATGAGCAAAGAATTCAGCATTACAGCTTGAATAAAGACACTCATTTTTGTACCAGCAAGGCCATAAATAACAACAAAATAATTATGACAAAGGCCAACATTTTGAGAATGGAAGTTGAAATGGTAGTTACATTTTAATTATTTGTGCTAAGTAGCTACAGTCTTAACAGTGGGACCATATTCGCCCTGCCCAAATTTAGACACCTGAAAGTGCCAAAGTCACGTACATTGTCACTCTTTGTTCCTGTATAGTCAAAGAGAAAGAGGTTAGTTAAGCCATTTTATGATGGTCACTAACTTACATCTTTCATGAGAGATGCCTACCTTTCCACTGACAGGAAAGGGGAATTGGGACTGTTGGCATCAGCTGAATCCCCATCACCTTCTGGGCAGCAATATTAAAAAGTTCATTTTCACCATTACCATCAGCTACTGATCTTCACGTAAAGGTTGCTGTCATGAAAACAGACTACTCATCGCCACATATTCAGTATTGCTTTTGTTACCTGCAGAACTCTATTTACTTTCAGAAAAGAAGGCTTTTGTAATTGCAAACTTTTTCAGACACCAGTTCTTGCAGCTGAGTGTTTATCATTGTTACAAACTGCCTCTAAAAAGTTTCACTTTTGCTTGCAAACTGAGACTGTGCTCTTCCAGATTTGTGACAAATTTGCTGTAGTAATGACTAAATCTAGAACAGATCTGGATTAGATCTATTAGATCTCTTTCCCCTCTAACACAAAGTTGGGTTGTCTTTCCTTCATTTTGGCCAACGTTTGCCCCCAAAGATATGGGGAAATCATTGGTTTTTATTCTGTATGAAATATTTTGACTAAGTTCTTCAAAAAAATCAAAGGTAACCAAGCCTGTCTGCCTCCAAAGTCAACAGTTACGCTTTACACTCTTAAAAGGCATTTTAAAAGAGAGAAAACACCAGGAAATATTTATGGTAGGAATGGATAGGTCAGCTGGCTTGCCAAGTTATCCAGGCATGACCACTATGTGGAGCTCTGATTTGGAATGTCTAAAATGAATGTTTAAAGAAATATTCAAAACCAGTGTATCTAAACGTGGATCTGCAATGCTAAAACTTTTTCTGTTAGCAGAAACTGTTCCCTGGGTTTTACGTAGAATGACAGAAAATATCCCAACATTTTGAATATATGTGTATGAAAAAATACAATGGTGAGGGTGGTGGGACATCTCATCCAGCTTTAGCTTTTCTAATGCTTAGGTCTGCGAGTTAAGCTGTTTTCAGGGCTACTTCACTGTACCTGCAGAAAAAATAGAGTATCTCTAGAAAACAATGTGTCAGTAAGATAAAAGTGTCTGGACTGGACTCTACAAAGCCCCTTTTGAGGGAATGTAGAGGGCCTAGTGAGGGAACACAGGCAACAGCTTCTGCTCTGGCTGAGGGCAATTGGGCATGTGCACAGGGGCTCTCTGAATGTTCAAAACCACAGGCAGCCAGAAAGAAAAGAAAAAAAAACTGTAAATTATAATTTTTGCTTTATTATCTAAAGAATGAAAACTAAATAGGATGTAATCTCATCTTCAGATTTAGCAGGGATGTTAGCACCCACAATTAATTATTTCAGTTTCTGAAAAGACAATGCCAGTTGGCCTGTTAGACCTTCCAGTAATATTCAGCTTATCTTCCCACTCTGAAACTGCTCTGAAGTTGAAGTTTGTTTACATTTAGACATTCAGTTTGTTTAGATTCCCAGTATCACCCAACTTACAACACAGGGCTTCTTTTTTGGTTCTCATAAATAAGATGGCAAAATAAATATATTACAAGGAGCCAAGTGTATTACAACAAATAGCCAGGCAGAAAAAGAAACTGAATACCCTTACAAAAAATTAAATGCTACTCCTCACATACTCTGGTAATACCATCTCTTCTCGAAATTTCTACCACTGAGATCAGAGCTTTTACACCAGAGCAGCTCAATTCTACTTAGATAATAACACTTTGGAAAACAGTGGTTTGAAATAATAAATATTTGGGTAACCAATACAAACTAAATAAAGGTGCAAAAATGAACCACGAGCCAGCAATTCTACATGAAGAATTGTGAAAAGTTTTACACTTTTGTAAACTTACTGTATAACACCATTAACTGCAGGTGCTGGAGGGTGAACAATGAACCCAGGTTTTATTTGTCTTAAAATCTGATCCAAATAACACACAATATCAAAGTAACATCAACAATACTTGGCCTAGGGAGATGGCTTTCTGTAAACATGAAAACTGAAGCAAATACATCCATTGTTTAATGAATCTTTAGTTTCTATTAAGACACATGGAAGAGACTTGGCATGGTATATCTAGCAAGTTTCCTAAGAATCATGACAGTTTATTCTTGCAATAAACAGGGCCCTGGAACACAAATTCTTTGGATCCAATCAGGAATTCAAATTTTGAAGAAACTCAAGACACCTTCTCTATCCAACTACAAAAATCATTACACTTACCTTTTGTGCTGTTGTTTTATTTGGGTTAGTACCACTTGCTGAAAACACGGGATTGTTCTGGGAGTTACTGAACATCAATATCTCATCCTTAGAATCTGAAATCTAAAAAAGATAGGAAAATAGTGATTTTTTTTTAGTTATTCACAGCAGAGATTATGTTTCAATTTGCCAAATTTGAGTGTTTATTTTCATATGGTTTCTGTGAAATACAATGCATAAATACCCAAATAACATTTAAAATATTTTCCCTTTACTCTTGAGTGCATTTGTAGGCAATAAAGGGAGAGATTTCACATCAACTGTTACCAGAGGAAAGTGAAACGCACATTTCCAGAGCAATCCTATTCAGCAGAGCTTAAGGGTAATTTCCCATTGAATTTTATCTAGCCCCAGGAACATCACAGAAAGGAATGGTCCTTTTCTATTCCTCCTGCTATGTGTCTTGCCTATTTTTGTTTCCATCAGCCCTTGTGACCATCAGCACAGAAAGTCTTATCAGACTTCTGTCTTCACTGAAAACTGGGTATTTTATCCTGGGGCAAGCTAATCTGATTCAACTCAGCAACTGCAGAAGTTCTCAATCCAAACATAACAGAGGCAGCAGAAACATATTTGAGTGAAAGAACACATCAGACAGTAGAAGTACTTACTTTGATGGCAGCCTGAAATTACATCACACAAAGAAAACATGCAACAGCACCCTCACTTCTGTAAGACTCTACTAGGCAGCTGGCGAATCAACAACAGAAATTCCAGCCATGGATGGTTCCACCCATGGTGAGGAAACTGAACAAAAGACAGTGACATCTATCTCCTTCCTTATCTAACCCATATTTCCTTGAATTGTAAACAACAAGCAATTACATTTTAAATGTTATTAAACACAATTTTCAATTGGTTACCATTTCTTGAAGCACATCCCATTCTTTCAAGGATAGCTATGGTAAATCCCTGCTAACAGACTAGAGATGAGCTTGCCAGCTTGGCACATGTGACTCATGCAAGTACTGTAAATACTTTAAACAACCAATCCCAAACAAAACACTATAATACAGGATCTCATTAAATAGGTTGAAAAATCTTCCCAAACACAGTATTTCTTTTTTTAATAAAAACTTGGTTGACTTCTAACGATAAACAGAATACTTAATAAAGCAAAACTAATGAAACTGCTGTTCAGGGAGATCCTAGAGGATGTAATGCACAGTCTAACTGGACACTAGCTGAAGACTGACTCCTGTGTTTCAAAACCTGTGTTTCAAAACCTGTGTTTCAAAAGATACAGAACAGCTGCACTGGTGTGAACACAACTGGCTGTCACAGCCATCTACTTCTGCTGTGCTAGGAGATAAAAAGGAAAAGAAGAAATAGCTACACCTACAGGAAGAGCTGGATGCTTCTACTGTAGAAGGAAAAATGAGAGAGATCCATGACTTTACCCTCTGCTCCAACAGGCTTCCCATAACCACCCATAATCCATTCCAGTGTGGAACATAGCCCCAAACCTGAGCTTTGCAAGCATTCCTCACCTTCTTCTGCCACTGTTACAGAAAATGAATTAGGCCAATCCATTCTTTCTTGCTTGGGGAAGCAAAACTGCATTTTGCCTACACAGCAGAGGAGCTCTGAGCCAGTTCTGTGATGGCTATTGGGATTACATCAAACAAACCAAATGTGCAATGCATATTAGGAAAATCTTCCTGTGTCCTTAAGGCTACAAAATAGTTTCCCAGTGGAAGCAATGACAGCGTGAAAGATAACATGGGGAGCGATAATGCAGCTACTGTCACCTGTGTTTATGAACTTATAAATTTCAGCCTCCACTGAAAAAGTCTTTACACAAAAAATAGTGAAGGTGTAATTTAAAATAATGTACATTAAACTAGAGCACTTACCCTCAAATGGATAATTTATTAGTTGACTTTGGCTTATTCCCAAATCATTTAATTATTTTCTTCAGTTCAAGCAGTGCTTGTAAATTAAAAATTTTAAACACATAGCAAACAACTGCACATGGTAATGCAATAGATTATTTAAAAGCCTTGTGTTTACCTTGCTTATATCAGGCTCAGATCTGCTGGAACACATACACTGAAGTTCCTGCACAAGATCTACTTCATCATCAGAACCAAGGGACAGCCTCTGCTCCATATTTAATGTTTTCAATTGATCCTTCTCTGAAGATCTGGTTTAAAAAGAAAAATAGAAACAGAGAGAACAATTAAAATTAATCTATGATTCAGAATTTAAGAATAAACATTATACACACCTGAAAACAGTAATTTCTTTCCAAATCACCTTTACTACCAGAAATTATTCTTCTCATTCTGAAATTTAACAAAGGATTCTTCTGCCTACTCTCTCCAAAGCTTCTCCTCTTTTTAAGGTGAAGCAATCAATTTTATCCCACTCTGCTTTTTGAATTTCATTCTAAACACTTAAAAAAACCCTGGCATACTGGAAGCATAAATATTCTATCCTTTCTGTGCCTGAAGTACCAAGGCTTCATACTGAAGTTTCAAATGCAGTTCCCTCTGGCTAATTCGTACACTTTCTTAGAGAAACTCTGTATCATTTAGACTAAAATGCATGCACTATACCATTGTGAATTGCCATTCAGTAAGCTGAAAGAGCCAGAGGAGTTTTTAAAATATAATGCCAGGTGAGAAAAGCATATGGGTGGCTTTTCATGGCACAGAAACTGTTATATAATATTCTCAAGTCACAGACTATTCTGCTATATAAAAAAGCAATGCAGTGCTGCGAGGTTTGGGTTACGGAAATAGATTCTAAAATTATATCAAAAGTATTTTCTCTCAGAAGTTAAAATTAAAAAGGATTCCTTTCTTCAGGTTTAGAACCAAAACATTAACAAATATAAATTCTTCATATATTCATTATAACGTGCAGGTTTACAACATAATTTTATCATCTTTCTTGCTTGCTAGATGTTATAAATACCAGAAACCAAAACTTACTTGGTGGCGAGAGAAGCTCTTTTCTTACAGTTTGGTTGCAACATAGTCTTGGATTTTATACCTGCACAAAAGAGAGATTGAGTTATTAGTGTGTTATCATGTACACTGATTTCTTTATCCTAAAATCTGTGATAAACTGGAAAAATGGTTTACTATTTACTGCCTAATTATATCAATAGAGTCTGTCAAAGATCAGAATACATCCCTTGAAACTGCTCAGAGTAGCATTAGGAACTGCTCAAATCGCAAATGGGGCATGAGCTGCCAAAGCTTTTGTAGAAGACAGACCATTAAGTTTCTGTGTGAGGCAGCTGAACCACCTTTCCGGTTCTCTCAAAGAGAAATCACTTGTCAACAGGAAAAGATTTACATTTGCTTCATTTATGTAAAATCAAGCAACTTACCTTTGGAATCAGGAACAACATTTGATTCTGACAGTCAGAAATGGAAGGCTACTGAAATTCACCTTTTTTTTTAAGTTACATTAACTGAACTCCAAGAACACTTTCAGGAGCAGTATACAGTATGAAACATCCTACTTCAGGTTGTGTTCATCTGATATTTTAAATCCTCTTAGTGAGGTTAGATAAATTCACAATTCAGAAAACCAGCAAGCAAAATAAGGACATTCAGTTGCCTTTCAGAAAAAGCAGACTTCTTTCTGAACAAGAGACAAAGAAATGAATAGCTCAATTTAACATTACAAAGTACCAGGCATCAAGTATTTCAGTCTTTTATATATGAAGTAACTGAGGCTAGAATCACTGTTTCTAAAGTGTATGTGAGGAAGCCTCTTTCTAAATCCCAGCCTAACTCTCCTCTCTGAAGGAGTTACCTTCATGAAAATGAAGGCAAAATAAGTAACTTGTTTTTGTCCTCTAGAAGTTTTTCCTTTTTTATACTGTATTCAGTTACGGTATTCCTATGTTGATCTTCTAGACAGATGTGTACTTCTAGAAGAATGATATGCTGCTTCTGTACATACCCAGACATTATCCCAGTATGGTAAACTGCTTG
>JAVHNF010015164.1:0-14754 GCA_034783455.1 Micropsitta finschii
GAACCTTGGGCAACATGGTCTAGTGGGAGGTGTCCCTGCCCATGGTAGAGGGGTTGGAACTAGGTGATCTTAATTAAGGTCCTTTCCAACCTGAAACATTCTATGATTCTATAAAATGAAGATTATCACATTTATCAGTTACCAGCACCTGTATTATTTCCATCCTTTTTTGAACCATTCATACCTCTGGCCTCCACAACACCCACTGGTGATGGCTTCCATAAAGTAACACTGATGCACTACAAAGTGAGTCTTTTGGGGAGTAGGGGAAGAAATCGCACTTCCAGGACAAACTGAACAGGGACTAGAAATAAGATACACACAGTCTGCAGATGGACTGTAAGTCAACCAGAAGTTGGTAAAACAATGAATGCATAAGACTGAAATTAATGAGAAAAACACATGTTCTGAGATAAAATCTGAGAAAGACAGCAAAGGAATTTTTGAAGTGCTGTGCAAGAAAAAGTTATGAAAAGGCAAGATCAACACTCTGAAAGAAATACTTACACATGACTGTATGAAAAGAACTAATTTTTCAATTATTTTTAACAGGAAGCCAAAAATTTGATCCAAAGTATAGCAACCCAGTTATTTTCTTTGCACTCTACAAGCCAACCTTCAAAAGATGATACTTTTTGCCCCTGGTGTTTTTCACAGTGCATGAGATGCACATTTTCTGTTTAATTTGTCTGGACTAAGCAGTTTAACCTGGGCCCACTCTGTATCTTTTGGCTGGTTTTCTCATCATAACCCTGCTCTTGAAAAAGAAGAGGACAACTGTTATGCAGAGATTCACTGACAAAAATGGATTCAAGAGACCAACTAGGTAACTCCAATTGGTAAACTGAGCTCACAGCAACAAAAAACCCTTCAAAATGAAGTAAATTAAAAATAAGATTTTTCTGTATTTAAAGTATTTTCTCCAAGAAAATATGGCTGGGGGCTCTTGAAAAAAAATGAGAGACATTTTCACAAATATCCACCACATATGCCAGTAAAGGGATGGAAAAAATAACCTTTCTTAATGAAAAAGACACTCTAATTTTTTAATTTTCTTCCCCTTCCCTTTTTCATTTCCATTTCAATAGAAAAATGAATAATGCCCTTAAAAAGCCCAAACCATAACACTTTAGCTCTTTTGTTAAAAAAAGCTAAATGTTAATTTTTCAAAAACATTGACTAACAAAGCCAAGATCCAGCAATGCAACTCAAGAAAATTCATTCTTATGCGATACCAAAACAAGCAGTTACAAGAACTACTCAGAAAGATACCTCTCACCTCTGAAGGTAAGAAGTAGGAGGAATTTCAAGCCAAACTTTATCTTCTTAATGCTGGTAGCTATTACCAGCCAAGACCCCCAAATCACAAGCTGGTGGCTTCCAGCACTTACAGAAGAAGGGGAAAGGAAAAGCCGTGCCCAGCCATCCCCCTCCATCAGGTATATTGTAGAAGGGTTTGAAATAATTTTATACCCATGGCAGGGATGTTCAGGCTGGTGCTGGGAAGTGGAGAGGACCAGGCTCACACCCAACTCATCTTCCAAGGTTGACTGGCCAAGGACAGGGCAAAAGACAACCTGCAGCAGGAACCCTGGCACTCAGCATCCAAGAGCCTTTTCCCTCTCCTTGCAGGCATGGTTGAGACTTAGTCTGGAACACCAGTGAAAGTCAACAGCAGCAAATAACATCAGCTTGCTTTGCAAACTTGTTCGCTTCCGCAATACATTGCTCGTGAGGTAATTCAGCATCTCACTACTCTTTCAATTTCTTTGATGTCACCATTTACTATCCCTTCCACAAAAATCATTGCATTTCTGCAATGCTGTCCCAGCTAACGTCAGAAGCACAGTAGCACCCTTGCTCACTGTGAAAACTAATCTACTCTCACAGGTGCCACCTTACTCACTCCCATGCCCACTTGGTCATCTGCCCAGGGATCTCTGCAGAAATGTTCTCATCTAACTTGCCAACTCACCTGTTCTACCAGCCCATGTGTCTCTCCCCTCCATCCTTGACCAACACAGCTGTCTGTCCTCAGCCTCTCGCCACTTCTCCCACATAGCCTGGCTTACCACTGGTATCTCCTCACCAGCACCAGCCAGGGGCCTGACGTACCATCTGAATTCCTCAATGGTAAGTATTTCAGAGGAGCCCATTGGCATTGACACTCACCCTAGAACCCACTGGCTCTCACCCACAAGGGCCAGCAGTTCATCAGTGCAAACCACATGGTGTACGAAGCCAGCCTAGGAGGCACATTGTGAATGCTGGCTGGACTGCGGTGAAGGTGGCTGCTTTCTTCAGAGTGAAGAACAGGAAGCCCCAGAAATAAAGCCCTAGGAATGAAACCTCAGCATTTATGTAATCAGCAAACATGAGGTTTAAACCGTAAAAGCCGAGTTTGTAAGGGTGTGACGTGGCACACAGCCTCCCACACTCATCCACAAAAATGTGACCATCTCAGAATTACTTGATCAAATTACGAGCCATTGCATAGCTGAACAAAGTTCTTCCACAGACTGTCTTCAATCGCTGCAAAGAAACTCAGAGCTGAGGCAAATATCAGCTTTACTGTAAGAAATCCTTGAGCCATAAAATGGTTTGGGTTGGAAATGACCTCAAGCTCATTTAGTTCCAGCCCCCTGCCATGTGCAGGGGCACCTCCCACTAGACCATATTGTCCAAGGCTTTGTCCAACCTGGCATTGAACACGGTCAGGGATGAAGCATTCACAACTTCCTTGGGCAACCTGTTCCAGTGCCTCACCACCCTTACAGTAAAGAACTTCTTCCTTATATCTAACCTAAATCTCCCCTATTTAAGTCCCACCTGGTCTCAGTGATTTCAGTGTAGATATCAAAATGACTGTTCATAGGAGGAAGGCCAGAAAGTCCATCTATCAGATGCAGGAAGAATATGCTTCTGACCTATGGGGTGCCCATAAGCTCCCCTGCAGAGTATACACCAAATGCAAAGCTATCCCTACGTGTTTGAAGATGCTCACAGCAAACAGTGTAGGCAGGAAATGGCAGGTTACCTTCACCTCGGAAACTCCTTCATATCACAAACCTCACATGAACTCTTGCCATCCTCCCAAAAAACTAAGTTGAAAGGAAAAGGTTCCTTTCTATTCATGCTTGGGCTTTGCACTAAACTAGAGATTTGTCCACGCTATTCCCGAGTCTCTATGCTCATGCTCTCCAAAAAGCAGGATGATTCTGCACATTCTGCTGAGACCAATTATCAATACAAATCCATCATTTCACAAGAGACTGACCCCTCTTCTCTCCACTGAGCAGAGAGTTCAAATCATCCCCTCATGATCAGATATCCAAGTTCTAAATCTAACTATCACCAATTCCTCATTGGCATTAGTGATTAGGTACTGAAGACTACTCTACACATACACAAATAAATTTTGTCCAATCATACTTTTCCTTAAAAAGAAAAAAAAACGTACATCTCCATATGTCATATGAAACAACACAAAATATATGTTCCAGTGTAATTGATACATAACACAATGTATTTTAAATAATTTGTTTAATGAGGGTGGACACATATTTTAAACTGTTAATCTCTGTACACTTTGTTACTCTGTCCTCCACCCCTTTTGTTACTTCTATCAGCCCACTACGTGCTCTTAGTGGTCAAGGGCCGAGATGCTTTCTATGTTATGTACTGGTACAACGCCCAGTGCAGACTTCTCATTACAAACTCCAAGCCCCTCTACAAAAAAAAAAATAGCAGTTAAACTGAAGAATAAATAGATAAATTTCTGAAGAGAATGTACAACTTAATGACACAAATTCACAAAAATGCCGGTTTCATGTCAGTCAGCACGGCAAACACCAACTCCCTCGAGAACCTCCATATTTTATAGGGCTTTTTATGGTGTGCTGGAACAGAAGTGAGAAGATGACAGAATAAAGCCAGCTCCTAATCAAATGCAGATTTACCTATGGCGATTACATTAGAAAACAGCTGGGAAACCAAAACAAGTCTTGGTACTAACTAAACACCAGCGCACCTGAATTTAAAATCAAACCCTTGAGGAAAAGACTCTTCAGTTAGCCATCATTTTTTATTACCGGTATGTGCGACACTCCCTGCTACAAATTCCTGCTTCTCTGGGTGGAGGCTGATTGCTTCTGAGCCATTTCTTCACTGAGTCTGAACCACCCACATCTACCAGGAAAATTTATTGTGATGAATAGACCTATTAACACCAGCTTCACCCCACCCTATACTGCTTCAGAGTATGGAAACTCGATGGATGTGTCTGGTTCTGGTTAATATGCCACAACTCTCAAGTTTTACAATGGGAAGGCGGAGAAAACACTATGTATTTTATTGTAGTGCTTTGGCACATTCTCCATAAAATGGAAAATTCAGCCTATCAGGCATCCAATTTGCAGTCTTTGGTTACCAAACCTTACATCTTCCTTTGCCTTTTTTCACAAAAATTATTTTCTCTTTCATTCCTCGCCTCCTTGTCAGGAGGCACCAAGAGCAAGCCTCAGGTCCTCCTTAGCTCAGGTAGAAACCATGTCAAAAGGACAAGGAGGGGACAGCAGCACATGAGATTTTAAATAGGAAAATCTTTCAGGAGAAGCTTTGAATGTGGCACAGACCTGCTCTCACCTCACCTGTAAAAGCCTGGCCATGGCTAACACCTACCAACTTCAGAAATCAAATGCCCAGGTTATTGCAACCTGAGGAAAACCCTATGCAAGTGTCACTCAGAGGAAGACAGCCACATGTAGGCAATGGCTTAGATTGCTGCAAGCTGTGCTGCAATTACAGATCTCAAATTACGAAAAGAAAAAAGAAAAGAAAATAAAAATAAGTGAGACAAGACAACCATAGCAACAATGGAGCCAACTGCAGGCAGCAGAAGGGTGGAAGACACTGAACTTCTTCAGTTAGGAAGCAAACAGCAGGTCCACTAAATCTAAGAGGAGAGAAAGAAAATACAAGAGGTTTTCAAACCACATACACCTTGTTTAAAGTCCAACTCAGGAAAATGAAAGAGTGAATTCCCTCCTCCATAGGTCAGCTGAGGCTGCTACAAGACAAAAGTCCAACAAGACAGGAGTCCAACACCACTTCCAGCACTTCATCAACATCACTTCTGGACAAGGATGCCCAAAGTACAGGACCTATGGTGGGCTCTGCATGGAAATCCTCTCATTAAAGTTACTTGTCTGCCTCCAAGACAGAGTGAGCAGTACTCCATCTTGCCTTTCAGAGCTACAGAGACTGGTCAGGCCCTTGGCAGAGGGAGAAGCAGCCTTGCAGTAACTTCACTTTCTGTAGCTCATCTGATAGTGCCATTAGCACAACTGGCTCTCAGCCAGTTTGGTGGCTCTCAGCCACCAAAGTGAGAAAAGGAGCAACTGCATGCTCGCAAGGAATGACTGAACAAAAAATTTAACGTCTGCATAAACAGAACAAAACATCTGGTATAACAACCTCGGTCCAGCCACATGTACCAACGGCACCAGCAAGAGCTTCAGCACTGTTCAGTGCCACTGGAGCGGGGAGAAGCCTTGAGCCCAGGCTGGTTCCAATGCAGACCCTGTAAACAGTTTTGGGCCACTTCTTCGCAGAGCTCTTCAATTTATTTTAAGTGGCCGGCACTTGCTGGAGAAAACTATTGGGAGGCCCAAAAAAATTGGGTTTCCTTTCCTACTGTCAACTGATGAAGTAGTCTTCACTTCCTGACCTCAGTCATTGTAGCATGCTACTGCCTGCTGTTACAGAAAGCTGCTGTGTGACAGTAAGGAAGATGACACCTAATTGTTAAATTCAACCAAATGTTTTAATTAAGGAAAGAGTATCTTTAAAATAAACTCTTAGAAGACTCTGGCCCGTGTTCAGGAAAGCACTTAAGTACAAGCTTTAGACTGTCCCTATTCAGGAAAGCACATGCTTAAGTGCTTTCCTGAATGCAGATATATTCCTGTCCTGGGGCCTTAAAAGTGTACTAAATAATAAAATTTACTGCAATTTTACTTCACTATTTTCTTGAAATATTTATTTAGCTACTTTCCTCTGACAAGTATGGTCACTTGAATTTTCTATCTATTTAACAACCTTTACTGTTAGCTGATTGCATTCCAAGACAGAAACAGCCTGTTAGTGGTGTTTCAGTTAAACTCTAGATTTTTTACCCATTATCATGAAACTGTCTCATTTTCTTGGAAAATATCCCAGTTAAACCAGTAACACTCATACAGCGTACCTACTGGCCACATATTGCTCCAAATAATTTTGCATGGAGTTGGAGATCTTCTGAGTTCATTCTTCATCATATTTATAATAAGGATATAATGTCAAACTTCATCTAAACCAACACTATCTCTGGGGCATTCACTGAACAATGACATTCAGTTATGGCTTCCACAAATATTCATGCATGTGTTATTATACCAGTATAGATGGCACGAATCAGACCCAAAAGCCAAATTTCAACAGAAGTAGATCTTTCCCCAAGGAAATACCCATGTTCTACATCTCTCACAAGCTACCTCCAACAAATTCCTGCTGAAAATTTTAGATTTTCCTATGAAAAAGTTGACAGTGTTGAGGAGGAAGACACAGGAAAGTGAGCAAGTGAAAAACCTGGAGAAGAGCTGGGGTGTGCTTTGTCCTACTTAGCCACGTTCTTGCAGCTCCTAAAACAGGAACCTGAAACTTGGGAAGTGAGGCCAGAGATGTCAAATTTGTTAGTACTGCCAGAGTGCAACAATCACCTCCGATCACCATTCTTCCCATGTTTGTTTGTCCCATTGTTACACTGTAGTAGTCCCATGTTTCATGAGTTATATCAATGGATCAAGCTTTTATTTCCTGTGGTCCTGTGAAGCATCAGATATCAACCCCAGCTAGAGAAAGAGCCTCAGTGCCTTTCACATGGCAAGAGCCTGCTGGGACCCATATCTGAGTTACTGACAATCCTTCACATGCAAAGTCAGTTTACACCTGTAGTTGCTGGTCTTTACTTCTTTGCTCTTAATCTTTTCCTGCCACGGCAGCTGGCAGGAGACCTGTGAGACATGGTGTAAACTGGGAAGGATTTCTGTGGAGCTTGCTGAACAAAATGCCTACAGCTTTGTTGTGCGCAATGGTCCTGAGGGTCCTTGCTAGTCCCAACATCAATTCACCTTTTTTGCTCGGATCTGGCCCTTTTTGTGCATCACCACTGCTAATGAAAGTACCAGCTGTTGTACCTTAGATAACTACCTATGGACCCAGAGCTTACTACCTCTGCACTTACTACCACTACACACAGAAATTCCAAAGCAGTGAAGAAACAGGACATTGAAGTGCATTCACATAATCTGCACAATACCCAGGAAAGAATTTCAAAGATTTGATTTTGGAAAAAAAATCTGGAAGACGAATTGTTCTATGGCTACACAGAGAAGCCGGTGAAACCATAGTTGTCCCAGCTGTGACCAGCAGGTACATACTTAAGGCAACACCACATGATGACACATGCTTAATTTGTTCACGTGGCAAGGTTAACAAAACAAGCTCAGGGAATGAATGTAGCGCAAGCAGAATGACTTAAACATGAAGAAAAAGCTGGTCAAGATGAATCACACATCCCAGTCAAATAAAGGAAAGTCTGCTTGATTTAAACTTAATAGTAACTGGTTTCCCCTCACCTTCCAAAAATGTATTTTAAAAGGAAAACAGTGTTTATGGAGCAAGCTAAACCACAACCATTTTATTCATCTGTTGTTTCAGTTTTTTCCTTAAGGCTTGCATTTAAATACAACCCAGAGCAGCCTACTCTCAGAGCCTTTTAACACACACTGTTATTTAACAAGAAAGAATAAGGAACATTACGATCAGGTTTCGTGGGAGAGGACATCACAAGAAAAGCAGAACAGCACCATTTCCTCAGGTTTCCGCCCCAGGTACCGCCAGGCAGAGCCAGCTCAACCCCTCACTTCGACAGCCATCTGTAGAGCTCAGCAGGACACCACCCAGAGATGCACAGGGGATCTCATGGACAAAAAGGCTTTTAGGACAGAGAACATGCTTGTTTCTTCATCATCATCAGTGATGGCAAACCTCCTGCCCATGTGAGCCCTGCCTCTTCCATGCAGAACTGCTCTCACAGCAGCAAGGCACCATTACTAGTGCTTACACAGGTCTGAATCATGCAAACTAGGAAAGATGGAATAAGGGCAAAATAAAAGCTGCCTCAGCAAGAGCTGTGGTTTCAACCAGCTGAAAACATTAGTTTCAGAATACTGGAATCTCTTAGACATCATCCTTCAAATTCACTTGCCCGCACGGGTGAGACTCAGGACCTGCATGCGTACCTCTCTCCACTACAGTTCATTCTCCAGCCCCCAGTGTTTCTCCTCTCCTTCATGCCCATGAAGTCAGGCACGCACAGCCAGCCCAAGAGATTGGCTGGATGCAACCCACACCTGACCAACTGCAGCATTTGCTCCAACACTGGTGGGTCTTCCAAATTCTGCTTGTGATTGTATTCGACATTTTAAGGTTTTGGTTTCTTTGGAGTTATTTTCAGGGGGGTTCCACAGTTGTGCTTCACATTAACTTCAGCCTCAGATAACCAAGGCAGTTTTCACAGCCCATCTGCTTCAGAAAGCATGACGATTTTTTTCTCTTCGAGGACACCTTGGGTTTATTCAACCAGAAACAGCAGAAATAGCAACGTGTTCCCTTCATGCCACATACAGCAGCAGGCAAATACCCTGCAACACAGCCAAAGATGGTTTGAATTGCTGAATAACTGACTTAAAACTTTGAACTGGAATGTGGGATAGCAGAACTCATGTGATCCTGCTGAGGATTCCCCTCTTCCTCCACCCTGCTTCTTGACAAGGCAAGGTATTCTTCAGTTTCAGGAACAATCTCTTGTCTCCATGAATTTCTGAAGTGACTTTTCCCACGTTATCTTTGGGAACTGATACTGACTACAGATAACTTCCCACGGGCAGGAGAGTAGTGGGGCAAGAAAACGCATGGCATGGAGACGAGCCATAAATCCCAGGAAGAACAAAAAATTCCTTCACTGAAAGGGTTGTCAGGATTTGGAACAGGCTTCCCAGGGAAGTGGTAGAATCAGTGTCCCTGAAAGTGTTCAGAAGACATGTAGATGAGGCCCATAGTGACATGGTTTAGTGGTGAACTTGGCAGCTCTGGGGTAATGGTTGCACTTGATCTTAAAAGCCTCTTCCAACCTAGTTGACTCTATGATTCTATAATCTTTTTCCATGCCGCTACGACCTTGGCTTAGTATACAATCCCTAACCTCAGCTTTGGTTTTGTTTGTACTTGCTAAGTTCAGGTTTTGCTGTCCTTACTCCTCAAAAAGCATCAGTGAAATCTACAGGACTCTGAAGATTACGGCCTTTTCTCCAGGTAGCTGCTGATTATGAATCTGGCACAAGGCTGCACTTTCAGCAGGAGAAACACATTAGAAAGCCACTGTTTCATATCAAAGCCTTCAAGGTTTCTTAATACCCTTCATCTTTTTTCTGTACCTTTATAGACTTCCAGAAAAGTTTGCTAATTTAAAAATAATATGTTTATTTAACCACGATCTCTCTAATTGCTGAGAAGATCTGTAGTACAAATCCAAGTTTTCTTCCATCTCAAACTGGTACAGTCCAAAGCCAAGAATACGTATGTTGCTAGCTGGAAAATAAAGTACCCTTGATTCCTAACTTTATTTTGGACAGTCCACTCCATGTTATTAAAAGCTAAATTCAGTAGTGAGAAAATATATATAGCTTCAGCTGTTTTGTGTGGGTTTAAAGTAGTATTTGCTTTATGAGTAAGAGATTCGATAATGCATATATTTACATAAAAATAGTTTTGACATTTACGTTAACTCCTTGCCAAGCTGGTGCAAAAATGGAAATGCAAAAAGCATAAGCACAGAAACAAGCCCCTATGCTGTAAGTCTGCTATTTACAGGTAATTTTGTTTTCTTGGCAATAAGACCTGAACGGTATGTTTTATAGCACTAGACCTAGCCACTCGGAGTCAATTTAGTGTTTATGGAAAGTGCCAGACTGACAGGTTGAGATTTAAACTCTCCATGCCAGTGTGTAGCTGAGCTGGGGTAGTGGCAAGGGGAGTTTCCAGAACCTGGGACACCGATGGACCCTGGTCGCATCCTACAGACACAAAACAGTTAATGATATCTCAGTCCAGTACATGGCAATGCAAACACCCAATTATTTCTCAAGCCCCAAGAGGCTTCTGAAGAGGGTGGCACCACTGTGTGCCTCAGGAGAGCATGAAGTGAAGCACCTTGCACAATTCAAAGCCCTAGATGGCTATGATATGTTCAAAATTTTCAAACCAGAGCTGATCAAAAGACCAAGGCTATCTCATAGAAGATTTTAATATTACAAAGCAGATGTAGATTTGCAGCAGGAGATAACCTGCCATTCTCTGGGCTTCTAAGCAGCTTGTGAAGGCCACTGGAGCAGGACGAAAAGGACAGAGCCAGGAGCTCATGGAGACCTTGCAACTGCAGAGCCCAAAGCAAACCGCAGAGCAGGCAGGACATCTGTTTCAGCTTCAAAGCCTCCCAGCAACACATGTGCAACCAAGCTGCCCAAGGACCAGGCAAATCAGCTGGCAAAAAGCCTTCACAGGTACCACCACAGCTTTGTCAGAAGAGAAGCCTCACATGAAGCTGCCCTGGAAGATCCCAGCCCTTGTACTGCCTTGGTAAAAAGACAACAGCGTGTAGCAATAGTATTACAGTCTTTGTTAAAAAGAAAACAAGTCTGTAATAGTATTTATATGGCACTGAAACTCCCAATTTTCACGCAAAGAGGCATTAAAAAAAAATCTATGCTGATTGAGTGTCATGACTTATCACTAGTAGCACTTGACTATCAAATCACATTTCACATTTTGAATGACCTCGAACTGGAGTTGGGGTAGCTGGTGTTCTCAGGGGAGCTGGACAGGAGTACAGGTCAAAGGAAGGGTTTCCCATGAGAGCTGACCTATCAGTTTAGTTAGAAGTGTCTGTGTAAAGGAGCTATTCAGTGTAATGGCCCAAATTCAGTTGCAGTTTATTTTATTTTCATAGGACATTCAGTGAAAAGTGACAACATTTACTCTGCTGTGTCGAGGAACTTGTGTACTGGAACCACATTCAAAAAAGCTGGAGTTAACCAGTCTAATCAGCTAAAGAAAGGCAATATATCTCCTTTTTAAGATTTGAGAAGATGACTGGGGCTATGCTTGGATAGAAGAAGTGAACACATACCCTCAAAATCCTGGCAGTAATGGGTCTTTTGGTTTTTGTACTTCTTCTTTAAGGAACCTGTAGGACAAGATGAGTTCCCCTCCCCCTTTGCAGAACACTTCAGTGCATTTTTACACCAATAGGATTGCTTTCATCTTCAGAAAAGTTTGTTCTTGACTAGTAATATAAGAAAAAAAAACAACAAACCTTCATGTATAGGATTGATATTGTTTAGCAACACACCAGTGGTAAAAAGTTCCCATGTCATTTGAAGAGAAGAAAATATTATTATGACTTTAGTTAACACAGTGTGCAAGAAGCGTATAGAGTCAGGGATGAAATGTCCTGACCAGTCTGCTGTGCAGTCTATTGAGTAAACTATATCCCGCCTTATCAAGTGCTTATGGTTTAAACATATTTCTTATGCAGTAATATTACCAAAAATATTCTTGGTCAAGAAATAGAAGGGGTATGCATGCTGCTGAAAGGTGTGAAATGAGATCTTTTTTTCAGCTTTTTATTGCATGCCTTCCCCTGGGGAAAAAAAAAACAAAAAAACACAACCAAAACAGTAACAGCAAGTTATACTGACTCACTGTTAATAAAAGACACAAAACTAAAGTGTCACACAAAGACAGATGATGTCAGAAAGAAAACACTTTAAAAGCTTGAGAAGCAGTATTGCTCAGCATTAACAGAATTCATTTAGTTCTTAGAAATTATGTATTTGGACTATGAGAGGGATGATAATTAAAAGAGACTTTCTGGATTGGGAAGTGTTAGTTACTCTTTGAGGTGGATGACTACGTTCTCCAGCTTCAATTTAAAAACTGTATTTGTCTAACTTCGTATATCTTAGAGATTCTAAGTGTGCCCAAGCCTTAACATTGAAGGGATGCCAGTTGTGATCGGCTAAAGGCTATTTGTCACAGTAGTAGCAGTTGTTGGTAAAAGCCTAAACCTGTGCAGCAGCTATAGATTAGCAGTGGGAAATAAAGTGCATATGGATATCTATAAGCTGGAGAAACATCTAATAGAAAAGCTTTGTAGAGTTTGTAGGAAAAAGGTTATAGAAGATTTTTCCTAAAGTCTGAGTAGAGAGTGTATTTGTGGATGCTTCCTGTGTTCCTCATTCGTTCAGTGATACAGCATCCTTTTGTGGGCTTCTTTGAAGCCAGCAGGGTTTTACCTGGTGCCCCAGTGATTCATTTAAACTGCAAGTTTTGTTGACTTTGTCATAGCCACATGTGTCACACAAATATAATTATTTTAGTATATTTAAAAATTGCATGGGATCCAGAAGTGGCACACAATAAAGCACGATTCTACATAATCACCTTTTAAAATAGCTACATAAGTCATTAAGATGCTATGCTGTGAGTTCAGTGGACTCCCTGTTCCATCTTTACACATGGGGCACATAACATTCACAAATTTGTTGCATTGTTTTACAGGTTTTGCCTTTGGTCCTTTAATGGACTTAACTGCAATATATGCTTTTTACACTATTCTGTATTTTGGGAGGGGGAAGGTTAGTTTTGAGTTTGCTGTCAGCTGAAATTTAAACGTAAAAAAAAAACTTTAAATGTTTTCACAACCTTTTTTATCTAAATACTATCCTGTATTCATCATCTCTGTACCTGAATAATTTAGAAGACAAATTTTAAAATATAAAAATATATTTTTGGCGTAGAGCGTAAGGTATAACATGTTTGTTTCAAAGAAAGAAATCATCATAACCATTATAACCATTCCCTTCTGCATCATTATAACCATTCCCTTCTGCACTGTGGTGATTCCTTTCCTCAGAGGTGATAGCAGAGACCTGTGAAAGCTCTGAAAAGGTAAACCTGCTTCACTGGGTTTGCTGACAGTTCGCACACTTGATCTCATTTGGTCAAGCTTCATACTTAACTCCTGGTTGCCTATAAGATTTGTCTAAACAAACATCCACATTTCTTACAGCAGCATCATTCTATAAGCTCTAGATACTACTTTTTGAAAGACTAGAAAATAGCTGTATTACCTATATTTTGAATTATGTATCTTTGTGAATGTAACTTTCAGTTCTTCCACCTTGACTAATATTCTAAAGGTAACTTACATTCTAAGTTACCTTTAAAATTACAGAGTCCGCACAGGTTTAAAGCATGTGTGGTTACAGTTGGGAAATCAGGAAGGTTCAGCAGCTTTGTAATTACTACCTCTTCGTTTATGTAGGTGCAGTCCTTCAGGTCCACCACATCATGGTGTATTTTGTCACTGCTGCAGTTCTGAGTAGCACATCTTCTTGAAGATACATATAAAACCATGTACACATAATTAAAATAATCCAGTACATCACAAAGAGGTCTTTAAGCCAGTAACCTGAGAGCTACTGACCTTTCTGAGAAATGTGACAGGGTTTGCTTGAACAGATGTCTAGATACAAAATCAGAGCATGACACCATCAGTCATTTTTAGAGAATGTAATGCCATGACTCTTCTGGCCAGTTTGTGACTGTGATGGGTTGAAGCATCTGGAGTGGGAGGGTGTTCTGGTTTGGTCTGGGTTTGTTGTTTTATTTTTTTTACAGCTACTAGGTAACAGTTCATGTATTTGCTCAGTTTTAGAAATGATGCATGTGGTCAGAAGGATATGAGTAATTTTCTCTATTAACACCTTTAATCTTACTGACAGTAGTTTTAGAATAGACATGTAGTACTTTATATCAAACCCAGGGGAAGTGATGGGAGCATGAAACCTTATTCTTTCTAAATTATGCACAGAAACCTTTGAAAGTGTTCAGAGAGAGTTGACAACTTGTATCCTCAAAGGAGCACCTGAACAAGAGTCCCAAAAGCTGTTTTTGCAGAAAGTACAGGGCTCATGTTTAAGCCATTTATTAAGGTACTGTAAGTAACTCCACTAATATTATGCTGAAGTGGGTTTTTGTGTCATAGTCATGAGCTCCACATTGATCATCCTCATCACTTAATGTATCTTTTTTCCTTTTTGTCTTTAAATATGATCATTGAAAAATTAATTTGTCTGGAGTATGCACCGTTATGTATCTGTTAGCTTTTGATCTAACACAGATTTAATGTTTATATCTGTTTTTCCAAGGGCATGATATACCTTCTCTGTCTTTGTGTACATGCAGCTATGCTTTATACCTCCTTTCTTTCTCACTGTCTATCACCAGGAACCTCACTGCTGCTCCCTTGTTCCAGCCCTCTGGCCCCAGGGTAACACTGCCTCTCAAGTGGGCTCTGGGGACAGGGCCAGGAGGGACAGATGTTATCAGGGCTGGTAGATTTTGAGAGGTGTGAACAAGAAGAGGCAGCGTGTGCATCTGATTGTCACACTGAAGATTAGCAAGCTGACTTTCTTATACCATTAGTAGCCCAAAATCAGAGTAAGGCTTCAGAATAACTCCTGTTCCATAGAAGAGTGTGTAGTAGAACTGATAAAGGTGTTTCATTTTGTCTTGTGTCCTATAAGAATC
>JAVHNF010015170.1:0-10849 GCA_034783455.1 Micropsitta finschii
ATCCTGCTTTTGCTGAGGACAGTGGCATGAAAGGCAGGAGTGTGCTCATGGGCTTCTCTGCTGGCACATTACTGGAGGCTGCGGGAGGACGGGGACAGCAGTGCTGGTGATCATTAAGAAAACAGCACCCATGCCCACTGAGGGCTGCCACACAGATTTTGATGTGCATGCTGAACACGTACAGCACTTGTAAAGAGGGCTGAGCAACTGGAGACAGAACGATAAGTACATCTCAGAATCACCATAGCACGAGCAAAACCCTCTCTGCCAGACTATCAAACTGGCTCAGTATGTGGTCCCACAACGCAGCACCAAACAGCAGCAACAAGGTGTGTGAAACAGGGCTTTCACCACCCACAGGACTGCCTGTACGAGTTTGACTGACAGAGGACAGGAACTCATCTTTATCCAGAGGAGAGCATTCTCCCCCAAACAATTCTCCATAATTTCCTCTCAGGATTCATTCTCCGAAGTGACCTATGAATAATTTTTCCCTCCAAAAAACCCAACCTAGGGATGCAGTAACTAGGGACAAGAGCCAAGCACTGAACTCCATTAACTCATTGCATCTAAAAGCAGTCATTGTATTCCTGTTAATGTTTCTACTGCTGTCGTTCCCTCTCAGATGGGTTGAGTGGCTGCAAACACAGCCTAGATGATGTGAGCTATGGGCAAGTGGCTTCATCTCCTGCTTCTTGTCAGGCCTGTGGCTGCAATACATGTCTGAGCACCACCCACCAGCCAGCTGGAGGACACTGATTCTCTCTACAAACCTATCCTGGGACACGTGTGGTTGTTGACTCCACCACTGCTGTTCTTGCTCTGCTAAGACCGGTTTTAAGAAAGCCTTGTCAAGAGTCGCCTTCCTCTGGTCACGCTCTCAGCAACTGGCCCAGACAGGACTTCAAGAGGTGAGGCCCTGTGTCCCGCCTCGCTGGGCAGTCCCCCGCCGGGTCTACCCGTGCCATGTCCCGCCTGGCTGTGCCAACGGCTCCAGCAACGGGGAACCAGCGGGATGGGGAAACTACGGTCGTGACAGTGATGCCATGTCACCGAGATGCTCTTCGGCATCCCCCGGAATTCCTGCAACACCGGCACCTACGGGAAACGCACGTTTTCTACTGAAAGCCAGGCGGGCAGGCGGAGGGAGCCTCGGCAGCGCATCCCTGCCTGCTGCCACCGGCTGTCGCTGCTGGCGGGAGCGGCGGGGCCGGGCCTGCCCGTGCGGCCGCCCCCCGGCCAAAGCAGCGCGGCGGGCTTCACAGGCGGCGCTGGGGGAGGCGGCCGGAGCCCGCGGGCGGCGGCGGCGGCAGGATGGTGAGCGGCGGGCGGGATGCGGGGACTCCGCGGGCCGGGCCGCGTGGACCCGCTGGAGCGGGCGGGCAGCTCGGTCCCGCAGCCAGCCCCGGCCCATGCCGGGCTGAGTAGGGGGAGGGCAGCCGGAGGGGATGGGGGGAGAAACCGGGACAGACAGCTCCTACCTGAGTGACCAGCCGGGGGCAGGAGGCTAACCCGCTTTGTTCTGGGGGATGTGAACCGCACCATCCTTAGGCTGTTGCTGCTGTGATAGTCCCACTTAGGGGTACTCTTCCTACGTCCTCCCACCCCCATCTCGCGTGTGCCGTTTGTCAGTACTAACGGAAAAATATAACAGCCACGGCAAAGCCAAACTTACCTACGCTGCTGCAGCGGTGCGTGGCTGCGGTTCAGCCACCGCCGGGAACGTGCTCCAGGCTGCTTGATCCCGGACCTGTTGCCTCTGGGCCCTTCTCTGCACAACAGAATTGAGTGCGTTTGCTCTGTTTTTCTGAATGGTTGTGAAATGCTGAGGTGAAGGCTGTGATGTTCACTGGAAGGCATAATGGCTGTCAAACATTATTACTTCCTCGTTTGCCATATAAAATCTTAAATGTAAAAAGATGGCATGTTTGGGCTGTATTTTGAAAATAAGTATGGCTTTTCCATGTTGATGTATTTGCTTTTACAGTATGGATTTATAAATACATGCCTGAAGTCTTTGGTGGTTGAAAAGTATGGTGAAGAAACATGGGAAAAATTAAGGTAATGTGTTCCCAATAAATGCGGTGTATTGAAAGATAATGCTCAGGAATTTAGGAGCAGAGGGTTATGATTTCTCACTGGTAAACAGCAGCTGATGTATTCCTCAAGTAATTATAAAAAGGAACTAGCAGGGCAAAAGCAAGAGTTTCTTACTTTCACACTCTACTGATTTGTCCCAATTAATTTGTCATATCAGATAACTAAGGGTGACATTTAGTCTTGCAGACAGTTGTGAAACAGATTTGCTGGCTTACTGGGACAATATCGAGAAGTAATTACATTTAAAAGATGTCATCCTTGGTAGGAAGTCAGTTTAATTCTAGCACTTTCAGAAAAGCAGCTGAATGGATCATCTTCTCTGGTTTTGCTTTTACTTTATGAGCTCTGTGGTATTTTCCAAGATATAAAGATATATAAATGACACTTATATACATACATGCAATAGCCATTGAAGCCAATATAAAAAAAATAAGGTTTTGATCAAGCCTGTGGAGACCCAAGGGCTTAATACTTTTGCCACATGGAACAATGACCCAGTAGACCAGAAGACAAGCTAAGAGTCCTCTTGCTGTAGCACCCCACAGCATGATGCCTGAATCCTAGAGAGGGTTTAGCATAATACCAGAACATGAAACAGCAGAAATGGAGAGGTAGATGCCACCATTCAGCCATGCTAAAGCAACACCCTTAAACCATTAGGGGAAGTAGTGTGTTCCAATATAATGCTTGATGGAGAAGGCTGAGAAGTGCTTTAACAGAAAACAGTGCTTAAATGAGTGCCATTTGGGTCACCCAAGCATGTTACATTTTCAGCACAGCTAGGACCAGAATGTTGTCTTCTCTGTTGCAGACTGCAGGCTGGAGTCCAAGATTCTTTCTTGACTTTTGAGGTTTACAAAGATGAGATCACAATGCAGCTCATTGACAAAGCCTGCAAAATATTAGGTAAGTGTCACTGTGCCTCAAAAATGAACCATCCTGGGTCAAGCCTGAGACTGCAGCCCAGGCTTTAGTCTCCTGTGCTCTTTGAAATGCTCTTCCTACATGGCAGGTTTTCTGCATTCACTCTTAATCCACCTGACAGTATTTCAAGACCTTCCGTTTCTTTGTTATTCCTCAAGGTACCTTTATTTTGCCAGGTGTTCCTGCTGACATGGTTCTGAGAGAGTTTGGAGAGTATTTCTTTGAGTTCTGTAAACGCTCAGGCTATGACCACATGCTGAGGACACTGGGTGGAAATCTCTATGAGTTCATAGAGAACCTGGATGCATTGCACAGCTACCTGTCCCTTTCTTACCAGGCAAGTTCGAGTAGTAATTACTGAGCAGGTATGGGTAGACTCTGCCAGAGGTCACAGCCCAAGGAACAGCATCTCATAGGTGTGAATATATAAAAATATATATACATAAATAATAGAAAAAAGGCTATAACAGGCTCTCCTATGTTCTGAAATGAATAACCCCAAAGTGTTAGGGCTATTTTAATATTTTTTTTTTCGAGTAGACCCTCAGCATTAGATATCATTTAGACCATTGGTTCTAATGCACAGCAGATTTTCCTTCACAGATAAGCATATTTAATTTTCTGGTATTCAGCTTACTCACATGACTGCTTATTTTACTAAGACTAGGGATGCTTTTGTATAAGTGGAATTCACCAGTTTTCTTCCTCAAAAAAAGATACTGAAGAGGTTTTTTTTTTGTTTTTCCTCAGGAGATGAATGCACCATCTTTTAGAGTAGAAAAGAATGAAGATGGGTCAATGCATTTACATTACTATTCAGACAGAAGAGGTCTGTGCCATATTGTGCCAGGTAATCAGATAAAATGCAGAGTACAGATCAGCTGGTAATGCAGTATATATGCCGAGTAATCATATAGTTGCAGACACTTTGCTCAGATTTCAGAATCCTTTTTTAGCTGAAGACTGCCCACGGAATTGAAGCCTGGTAGAACTTATTCACCAGGTACCTGCCCTTGGTATTTTCCTACTGCCTGATCACTCCTAGCTCCCAGTAGCTTCTATCAAGACTTATGATATGAAAACCCAGGCCATAAGGGTCCATTCCTGCTATAGAACACCTATAGAATTGCCTTCCTGGAAGAAAAAATAAAGTTCGTGGTGTGTATTATGTCCAACTGTCGATCCTTCCTCAGAGACTCCTGCTCCTTAATTACAGTGAAATAGAAATTATAGTTGAAGACATCCACCCATTCATCCTGTAACAAATAGTCCTCCAGTACATGCAATCTGTAAAACTACTATTGAACCCTGCTCAAAACTGAATCTTTTACCAGCATTTTTAGGAATCTCCACAGTTGTATTTAGCAAGGGCTAAATAACTGTAAGTCTGTTAGAGATTACCGTATTCATTTCTTTCATAGATACCTCTGAATTTAGAAGCTTATCAAAACTTACCTCTTTGTCAAGACTCACCCCTTTGACAAAACTCATTTCATATTCTTATTGAAGCACAGAACTATTTGGACAGAGCTTTTCATGTAATTGTCCAGTATTTCGCCTAATAGCTAAGCAGAAACTAGAGGACTGATGTTACATCTTCATGAAAGATAATTCCTTCTTTTCAAAAGAAAGTGGTCTGCAACAACAGAAATGGATTGTTACAGCTCTTTAGAATCCCTGCACTTCCACTGAGTTAATGGGAATTAATATTGTTGGTATGTATGAATATTTGGACACATTCTTCTAATATCCTGCTGAGCTGCTTCTAGTGAAAATAAGTATTTGGCATCAGACAAGGCAAAAGAAACAGTAACTTTAAAACTTATCTCTTATGCACATGTTCTTATCACAACAACAATAGTAGGAATGACATAGGTTGCTTTCTACTTCCAGAGTCCTTTGGAAAAATGATTTTGGAAACAGTGAAATTCCACTGTGAGCCCTCTAAAAGGGGAAATGGAAAGAGTTTGTTCTTGGCAATACTTTGCCTTTTGTTTCTTCTTCAGGAATCATCGGTGCAGCAGCCCTGGATTTTTTTAATATTGAGCTTTCAATGGAAATAGTCAATCAAACTGAAGAAGAAGAAAGAACTGGGAAAAAAGAACATATTGTTTTTCTTGTTACTCAAAACCCTGTATTTTCATACAAGGAAAGAAATGAATTTTCTTCTTCACCTCAATATGTCGCTGACTCTGCAAAACAAATTGAGAACCAACAGAATAAAGAGGTATTGTAATAGTCATTATCACTGTATTATTAAAATATGGCTAAAATAAAACCACCCTTGAATTTCCCTCTGGATTTATTTCAACAGGACCTTGAAAAAGGCAAGAATACAGTTAGAGACAGAGGAAGCTCTGTTTGTCCTGTCAAGAAAAGTCACTGGAAAACAATAAGAGGAATGATCACACTAGGAAGAGGTGAGAGATCATTCAGAGGGAGCTTGTCACCATTTCTGAGCCTTCAGTAAGACAGTCAGTAAGCCTCCCCCTTTCCACCCACCAACCATTTTGAAGTTACCATTTATATTTCCTCTGCCTCTTTTCAAAATGTTTCTGGTTATGTTTCTTTTGGTTAGACACTGATAACCAAAGAAGAATTGCAGATAATAAGCATGTTTAGTAATGACATACACTTAAATGGAATATGACCTGTCACTTCTGTCTCTTAAACAGGATTTTCATCTGAAATGTATTCTTCTATAAAATGACATTGTGTGGTACATTTGATATTTTCTTCTCATGTCACCAGACATCATCTAACCTGATGATGAATTTAAGAGTGTTTAACTTAGTAGATGCTATCCTTTCCAAAGTTACCAACTGCAGCAAATTCTGAAAGCCAAATTACACCTACTGCTACCAAAAATCTACTGCCAATCTAGTAATCTCTGTTTATACCTTCATACATGATATGTTTATGTATCTTTACAAAACAGAAGGATTTTTTCCAGTTAGGATCTTTTAGCTCCTCAAGAGGAATGAGAATCCAGCTCAGTATCGCCAAAATGTCTGTGTGGAGTGAAAAACTGAACCTTGTACCATCTGGTGCAATGTCACATGCATTACAAGGGAAGATATATTGGGTAATGAATTAACATATATTCAAAATAAAACTTTAGAGTAGCATTATTACTAAAAAGCAAAATAAAATCCTTTAACAATAAGTGCAAGGGTTATCAAGAGCCAGACTTTGAAAACTGAAAAACCCACTCTGACTTACCCTAAAGCAGTAAGAGGTCTAAAAGTTGGGGCCCGTATTTATAATCTTTTTCACCAGTCTCCTAAATGACTTGAGCATTTGTTACCAAACAGACTTTACTGCAGTAACTGTTGTAGCCACCTTCTGGGGGACAGAGATCACTTGAACTAATCATCCTTTAGATCATTGGTGGGTTACTGGGTAATCCAGTTTATACTGCGAAGATCAAAGGCTTTGGGCACTTCAGTTAGATGATCCTTTTTGTTTTACTCTTTCATATGTTTTACTCATATCTGTTTGCTAGATCTGTAGATAGCTCCTCTGTAGATCTGTGACCATTTTGTAAAATCCTCCAGGTAAATAAAATAGAAACCAAACAGATCTTTGTGCTATGGACTACAGTTCTTATTATAGGAAACTGAAACCCAGACCATGCTGGATTTTTTATCTGTAAGTGGTCATTAGTAGCTAGCAAAATATATTAAATGTACTTCTGTGTGCATTTGTTGTGTGATACAGCTGTGTTATATTGCTATATTGTGTTATATCTGCAAATTCATAGAGCAGTAATGTCTACAGTTGTTCAACTAGTCTTACTGTTTGTTTCCACATAACTTCATGTACCTAATGCTATGTGCTTTTTGTGTGGTTAGATTTTGAACACTCGGCCTACTCAGATCAGTTGCTAATCAGCTGTGGATTAAACTGCAGAGCATTTAGCACAGTTGTATGCACTTTTCTGGACCCACACACAGTTTCATTTGTCTTTGCTCATTATGATATAGGGTTCTGTCTCAGTGCTAAAAGGTAATGCTGACTGGTTTGATGAGGTGCAACTCGATTAAAAGCTACACATTTATCTTGCCACAGGTAAGCTTCTGAGAGGATTTGATCCTGTTTATCCCAAGAGCCTTTGGATTGACACAAAAACATTTTGCAATGGACTTCCTTTTCATATGGTTTTTGACAAAGAGGTAGGACAAACATATGGTAAGGGCCTTTAGTTTGCATTAACCATATAGTAACTTTTTTCTGGTTTGACTGTCCTACGGTTCATTGCTGTGTGTACTGTGTATACAGCACACACTCATTTGCAGGATTTGCAAAAGTGCTCCATACAGTGACACGTGATAGGAAGCCACTCATAAGAATTGGATCTGGATCATTTCAGAGAGGAATCTCCTTTGAATTTATTAAGATTACCATGTCTGAAACAGCTGCAGATACGCCAACAAGGTTTATTACAGCAGTCTATTCATTACCAAACACTGAACAGAATTTTCTGAGGTTCCTGGCCATCTTCCTGTACTTGGATATGCCACAGACATGACCCATCCTCTAAACTGGCTTTGTACGTTTGTACTTGTAGCTAGTCACCCTCTTTTCCCAGTTACTAATCTATCCAAAGGCTCTTGTAAGGCTTTGCTGCCAACTGAGGTGCTGCATGTGCCTGCTGGGAAAAGCCAGCTATCTACTAAATCTGACAGCATGCAACCTTACCTAGTAGGAACTAGATTCAAAAATCTCTGTATCTTCCAGGGAAGGATTGAGTCTCCTCTCCTGGGCATACATACCCTACAGGAATGGGATTGCCCTTGTCTTGGCAGGGACTACCTTGGGTCTGGTTTCCAACCAGCCCGAATTCCCACCAAGCTACAGTTCCTCTTGTTCACAATTCTGTACAGAGAATTTTATCTTAAGACAGGAGAAAAGAAAGGAGAAGCTGAGAATGGGACAGCAAAAAAAACCTGAATACAGGCACTCAGGGAACGTATTTTGGCATCACACCGATAGAGATTCCAGAGCACATAATCCAGAGCACATAGTCCAGAGCACATAGTCCAGAGCACATAGTCCGCTTTTTGCCACTGTCCACATTAGCCAAAGTTCAGAGTTTTAAACCTTTCAATACATCCAGTCTGCGTAATTTGATAAAATTACTAGTGTGGAGAGAGGGCAAGTCCTGCATATTGACAGCTAAGTCAGAGCTTCAGTAGCTCTGATGACAAGCAGTGAAGGCAGGGTGGACATTTCTTCAGGAGATAAATGCTCATGTATGCTCAGCAGGCTAAAAGAGAATAACTAAACCTCTACACAGCAATGGTTAAGAGAATGGCATCCATTAGAAAACTAATATTTGCCAAGACATTTTGTGCCACAGTTATTTTCTTTCTGGAATGCAAGGGACACTGTAATATTGCTAATTTTCACTTGCAGCTATCTGTAAAGCTATTTGATAGGCCTGCACAAATGTAAATAGATAATTTCCTTTCTTTTTAACTATTGAAAGGGAAGAGCATTTGGATAATAACATTCCTTTCTGGGGACTTTGCTCTTACTCTGAAGGACACTCATTCAGAGCTCTGTGGTAAAACACTAATAAAATAGAAACTTTGCTCAGAAATAAACTATGTAGTATAGCAAGCCAAAGTGCATCTAAGTTCATAAACAATGATCTGCTATAGCTTGGCTGGAACCTAAACAGGATATGAATTATAACACATTGTTCATATTCTCTTTTTAAGCTCAGACTGAAGCAAGCCGGTGTGAGCATTCAAAAGATTGTACCTGGCCTTCAGACCATGGGCATCTGCTTGGATCACTACTTCAGTATTGTTCACCCAGAAGTACCCTTCACCATCTCTAGCATTCAGAAATTCATCAACAGCCAATTTGTTTTCCAGACTAGAAGAGAGATGATGCCAGAGTCATGGAAACAGCGGCCAATGCTAGAGCTGAGAGGTACCTCACTGTTTTCAGTAGCTTAAGTGTTCATATTAAATCAGGAAATATGATGGAGTTGAGATAATGACTTTCTGTAGGCTCCTGGTTTCACATAAATACTATAAATGGCTTTGTTTTTGTGCAGTGAGGAGAAGATTACATGGTTCTGTTTAGAGACAATACTATAAGGTACTTGTAGACAAATTCAGCTATTACCTCACCAGATTTTGAAAGCTTTCAGTCAGTAGTAACAACTGTGTTTCCATTTGAAAGGCTTAGAAAGACACTGTTTTCCCAGTGCTGCAAAATCATCTTCGCAGGTTTCCTGAGTAACAGGGCAAGGCCACGGGAAGATTAGATTTTTTATGAACCACCTCTAATCTCAGTTATTCAGAGTCGCAGAATTGACTCAACTCCAGTTGAGTTTGGAAAGGACCTCTGGAGATTGTCTAGTCCATCTCAACTCGAAGCAGGATCAACTAGAGCAGGTTACTTAGGACCATGTCTAGTTGGGTTTTGAGTATGTTCAAGGATGGAGAATCCACAGCCTCCCTGGGTGACCCATTCCAGTGTTTAACCACCCTTACAGTTAAAAGTTTTTTTTCTTATGTTTAAATGGAATTCCTGCATTTCAGTTAGCATCTGTTGTCTTTTGTCCTTTCGTTGGGTAACACTAAAAAATTTTTTTCTCCCTCCTATGAGGTTATTTATAAATATTGATAAGCTCCCTCTTGAGGCTTCTCTTCTCTAGGTTGAACAACCCCAGCTCTCTTAGGTTCTCTTTATATGACTATGGTCCAAGCCTTCCCAGGTTTTCTTTACTTCTTGAAAATAAGAGTGACGTTTACTTTCTTCCAGTCCTCAGGAACATCCCCTAGTCACCATGACTTTCAAAACTAATTGAGAGTGGCCTCACAATGACATTGGCCAACTCCCTCAGCACTCCTGGATGCACCACATCAGTTCTTGTGGACTTCTGTATATGAAATCTATTTAAGTGTTTACTAACCTGAGCCTCCTGTGCTGATAGTTGGACTTCATCACTCCAGACTTTTCCTACTGGTCTCAGGGCCCTCAGATTCCTGAAACGTGATTCTTACCAGCAAAGACTGAAGCAAAGAAGACACTGAGTACCTTAGACTTTTCCATATCCTTTCTCAGCAGACCCTTTGCCCCCATTCAGCAGCAGGACCACATTTTCACTAGTCTTCCTTTTGCTACTCATATACCTGTAGAAGCCCTTCTTGTTCCTCAAAGGATGCAACTCCAGGTGGGTTTTGTCTTTTTCAGTCCTGTCTTTTTCTCCAGGGTGACCTCACCCGGATTTCACCTCTAGTATTCTTTCTTTTTTATATTTGAGTTTAGCCAGGAGCTAAACTCAGAAACCTCAGGAATTGCTTGTGCCCTGCTGCGTCCAGTAGATATCAAAGTAGCTGAAGTCCACCATGAAGCTTCCTGTACTTGTCTTAATAAAGACTCATCTAGTTGTTCTTCCTGAGCAGCACATCTGTAGCAGACACCTCTAATCCGTATCTAGAAGCTCTCAGCTGGCTCATCATCAAGCCCTAGGCAAAGCTCCGTGCGTTTCTCTTGCTCTTTCATGTAAAATGTAGCTTCCTCTCCTTGCCTGCCTGTCCTTTCTAAAGAGTCTGCATTCCTCCTTTGCAGTATGCCAGGTGTGTGAACTACCCACCAAGCCTCTATCACCCCCTGAAACTGCACACAGACCTCTAGTTCCTCATGTTTTTTCCCCATGTGTACATTTGTGTACAGGCACCTCAGAAAGCCATGCCCATTCCTAGGAAAGGTTACTCCCATAATGCTGTCCCGTGTTTTTCTTTGCAGAGGTTAGAAGCAAATATATAATGTTAGGCATTGCTCTGGGGTGATCCCTGCAACA
>JAVHNF010015175.1:0-15066 GCA_034783455.1 Micropsitta finschii
CCCGGAAGAAAAATGTCTCAGAGCCAGGTGTCATTCTGTGTTTATGTATATATAAGTACTGCTGACAAACAGGGCAGATCCAGCTGTGGCTATGTCTGATAGCCTGTATGTCTACTAGGACCGTTATGTACTCTCTGACCTCTGAATCTATATGACTACATATAGATGTATGACCTAGACTCTTGACCTACACTCAAAACACGCACACACTCCTTGAACAAAGGAAGAAAAAGTGTTTTACATGAATTGTCCAAAGACGTGATTGATCCTGAACTTGGTGACTGATCAAAAAGATTGTTATTTTTGATTTTAACACCTTAGTGCTTTTTAAATAATGATACCACATTGCTTGTACGTGTTAATCTGGGGGTTTAATATTCTGTTTTCTTCTTTAAAAACTTGGAATCAATCATCTGGCCATCTCAGGACTGGAGAATGATGTCTGCAAAAATACAGGTCATTTGCATAATGAACTGTTTTAACAGTTACTTTAGAGTATTTCTTTTATTACGTATGGAATATAAACACTATCAAAACACAGAAATAATGGAAGAAAGCCGAGCTTTTTCAGGGACCCTCCTCAAGGAACACAGTTAGCTCAGTCTGCACTGTCCACAACATGCCAGTCAACAAAGACTGGTTCAAATCCTATTTGGTACCATTTCCAGAAGCTGGGGCTAAACATTTCAATATATGATGTGACACCAATGTAATGTGTTGTTGCCTCTGCTCCCATCCTTCATCTGCATCATCCTTTTGTTGGCTGATGTTTTTCCATCATTCCTACAGCAGCATGCCAAGTCAGACTGGGAAGGACAGGATGGTATCACCTACTCCAGTTGTTTTCAATCTTCTTTGAACTGTGGGCCTTGAAAATCTTCCCTGTGAATTTAAGGCCTTCTTCTGAGGGTAGTAGCTGTCATGGGTGAACTCATGTGAGTTTTGAGCATAACCTGACATCATACCTAAGGCAAACCATTGCCAAAATGAGTGGTCTTCCACCTCGTCATCATCCCCATGAGTTACTTGTGTCCTCTTTCCTCCAGTGCTCTGGCATTCACGCGAGGCCAGGGTCCTCCAGTGAAGGAGCTGAACCAGCAAGCAGCATCTCACCTTGTCTTCTGGTGTTAGTTTCCTTCTGTCTTTCTGCCCCAGCCAGGTCACTGCAGGGCCAGGTCAGCAAACACCACTTGGTAGCAGCGCAGGGAGCTGTGGGACCACAAAGGGCCACAGGTAGCAGGGTATTTTCAAGGCACTGGCTGCATCAGCTTAGTTATAGCATAAAACTGAGCCTTGGCTTGCTCGCATGGAAAGCTACTGATCTCATTTTAAAGACGTGAAGCAATGTCAAGCCCAACACCATTGTGGTAAGCTATTTCAATATTCATTTACCACCACTGCTAGGAAGCTGGTTTTATTTCAAGGTTGAATTAATTTAACTTCAGCTTACAGATATTAGATCTTGTTACATTTTTACACGTGGCATTAAAACATTGCCCAAGATCTCACTTCTCTGTGTAAATATCTATAAACACAGATCAAGTAATCTCTCAGACTGCATAAGCCGTAGTTTTAGGGCTTGACTTCCAGCTCTTGGGTCATTTTTGTAGCTGTACTTTCAATTCTCGGCAGTATTTCACGTCTTTCTTCAAGCATGAAAATGAGCAGTGGACAAAGTGTTGTAATAGCAGTCATTAATTCAAAATCACTTTCCTCCTTTTACTTCATATTCCCTTAATATGCATCTATGGGCTGCATTGGCCAATTTTTCCCACGGCATTGCATTAAGTGCTTGCGGTTAGGTAATTATTTGCAATGACCCCTGTGTCCTTCTGTTCAGTGCTACTTTCCAAGAAAGTTCTGCTCATTCTGTGCAAGTTTTTCAATCAAAAGATAATGCAGTATTAAGCCAAATGGCTTTGAGAAGTAGAAGTGCATATACCGAGGCAGATCTGCAGGACAGTAATCCTCTCAAAAAAGGGCAACAGGTTTGTATGATGAGATATACCATCACTGAAACCATACTGACTGACAACTGATAGAATTTTAGATGTAACTAGAACTGTTTGTAGAGTCCTGATACCACTGTTCTTTTACTTTGACCAAGATCTTCATCAGGGTCTTATATTTCCCTGAATGACACTGCTCACTCCTTGCCTAAGTATCTGAGTTTTTTCAAGCCCTGAGCACCCTGGCTCACTCCTTTCAGCCTCTTGGCTATGCATAATCTGAACAGGCTGACTTGAAAATTTTGATCTTTCGCAGATGCTGCTTCGTGCACTTCTTTTCTGCACGTGAGAGTTTCGACTTCTGGCTATAACTTTGTCTGAGCTGGTCATATCCTCCTGCTCCACCCCACCTATAGCACAAAAGTCTCTTTGAAAGTGTGTGCCTTTTCAAGATCCAATTTACACATCCACCATTTGCAAGCAGCAGTGGGCCCTTACCCAACCTACAAACTTTCTATTCCTAATATGACAAAAATACCTTCTTATTGCTTTTGCCTGTTTAATCCCAAGCTATGTGAGTGATTCCTTTAGCTCTCCACATGACTGTGCATTATTTACAGTTGTTAGCTTCACTGTCCATCCATCCTTTCAGCCTGGAAATGTTTCTGGCAGCACAACTTCCCTGTGTGACTGCAGAACCAGGGCTGAGGGACACCAGTAGGATAGCATGAAATAATCCTCAGTTTGACGGAATGATTCCCACAGTGCAAATCTGTTATGTCAGCAGAAGGTCTGAGTTTTTGCAAAACTCTTCCTTTTTGAAGTTCCAAATATATGTGATAGATGTTGGTACTTTCTTACAAGGTCAGTGAAACTGGGCTGCTCTCACTGGTGCAGAGGCAGCTGCCAATTTTTAGGTCAGCGATGATCTCATCTTCCTCAAGAGAAATAAGAACCAGTATGCAGAGTTGTCATATGTTCTACTGATACCCGCATGGCTGCTGCAGCATGGAGGTCAATACTAATTTAATCTGCTTTTGTGACTGCAGTAAAGCCATGGCACTTCTGCATTAAGAAATCATTCGTCATTTCTGGAAACTCAGGAACTGTTGCTACTGGCCAAAGGAGTCGAGCCAGTGTGTCCCAAGAGAAAGGTGCACAGGATAATGCAGTCTTACTGCACATTATATAGAAAGATTAAGAGCATGTAAGATTAGATGCACTTTAATAAATGCTCGCTAACACCAGCATCTCTTTAATTCACCACTTGAAAATGTAGTCTATGACCTTTCAGAGAGCCTCCTCACGATCTGTAACAGCCTAAAAAGTAGCGATGTCTTTAATAGACAGTGCCTTAGGTGAATCTCATGTCACCTGTCTAGATCCCCACCCAATATACCAGTCTGAGATGCCCCACATAAGTGTCCTTTATTTGCTTCTGAAAAGCAATACTTCTTTATTTACTTCTGAAAAGCAGAAAACTGCTGTGGGATCCACCTGTGCCTCCATGAGCCATGTGCAGTGCCAGCCCCTCTGAGCTGGCATTGCAGAGACAACCATCTGCATTGTCTGCCTTGACTGGGACCATCTGGGAGGTCTTCATGGGCTTTTCTGAGGTTTGGCTGGATAGAGGAGAACAGCATTTCCCAGTTCCCTACACCACCACTTGTGTGCAATTCCAGTTGGTCCTTGCAAGTTCTTCATTCAGATGTCTGATTCAGCATCTGGTGGTGATTTGATATCTCCAGATGTGATGATAACATTCCAGCACTTCTACTTCTGGTCATGACAAATTGCCTTTTTCTTTGTTTCTCATGTTCTGTGGGCAACTTAACTCCAATGCCAAAGCTTGAAAGTTTTGCTATAGTACTGGCCAGATCAAAGAAACTTTTCAGAAAAGCTTTCTTATTTCTGACCTTTTGGAAGATGATCAGCTTTATCTTAAGACCTTTAACTCTCCTGTATGGAAGGTCTTGTAGCTTCCACTACAAGGAGATCATTGGTAAAGAAGCAAATATGATATATGGTAGAGGTCAAAAGAACTGGTAAAGCTCTTCCCATCCCAATCACTGCATTTGTAGAAGAAAGCTCTCAAACTCCCAGACAAAACCCACCTATATGAGATGTCTGTGTTCAAACTTCATCTTTCTTCAAGAGTTACTGGCTCAAATAAACACTTCTGCTTTTCTAGCAGAAGTGCTTCCACTTCCAAAAGATATACGAAAAGTCTTAGCAGTGCTTGACAATATAGAGTGAGAAATGGATACTATTAAAGCCCTATTAAAAAGAAGTTTTTAAAAGGATTAAACAATAATTATAATAAGTATTAAGAAGAGATATAGTGGAAAATTTTGCCTTCATTTTTTTATTCAATGTTTAGTTCTCCAGAAAGAAAAAAAATAGACAAAATACATTTATACTGCATATAGGTCAGCTATAAAAAAATATTCCTACCTTATTTTTATGGTATTTCAGGTTTTGTTCTGTGGCTTTCAGTTTATTTTGTCAACTACAAAGACAAACTTTCTGTTGTTTAGTTCATAAAACTTCAAATGTACACTAATTTATGTTGTTATAGTCCACAAACCAAAGAATTGACAGAGTTGGGTCTTTGACTGTACAGTAACTGTAAACTGCTATGAGCCGTGTTCTGCTCTTACAGCTAAACCAGTGCAGTAATAGGACCCAATTCTGCTCCCATTCAAGTCAACAGGATTTTCACTATTATGTTTATGAGACTAAGCTCAGAATATATATTGCATGGAATTAAATACCCAACAGTTTGTCCTAAAGGCTAATCCTTCACACTGAATTGCTGGGAGCTGCAATGGAAATGGAGAATGAGCTGCTTCAACCTTTCCTGGCAGCACAATGGTTTTGATCTGTATTACAAAGGATCACTGAACATGAACAGACCTGGTGGCTTTGAAAACCAACCCCAGAGTGGCTGTGAGCATATTTTGCCCCACATCCCATCCACTTCCAGTCCATACAGCTGCCTTGCATATAGCTTGCCCTTGGCCTGTTTCAATGCACCTGGGAGCATCCTAGCCTGTGGAGCAAGCTCAGGCAAGCATGGTCCCCACAGCTGCTGCAGAGAGCACACCTTGAACCCAGGCAGGGGCTGCACTTACAGACTTGCAGTATGGAAAATAGTCAAGTCTGCTCTTGAGGGTGGTGTTGGCACAGTCAGTATCCTCTAGAGATTTCTGGGAGTCTCTGAATGCTCTCCATGACCCAGTTCAGTCTCTGTTGTACCACTGTTTGCCTGTAGCATTACCCTGGTGTGGGTGGAAAGCAAAACATGCCGTCTGCCAGGTAAAGCTGTGGGAAAGGGCTAGGTCTTCCCTGCTAAGAGAGTGGCATGCCAGCATATTCACAGGAGAAACCATAAGAAGAGCAGAGCTGGGTTGTGCAGCAATTAAGGGCTAAAGTTGCTGTTAGCACAGATCAGCCATGCACCAGAGATGTTAGTGATGCTATCCTCACTTGTGGCAGCTGAGGATCTGGCTTTTAGCATCCTTCCTGGCCCTCAGAGAGGCATAAAATGCAACGTAGCCATGAACAAAAGAAGAATAACAAAGCACTTTGTTAGCAGCAAGGGTTAGAGAGCTGTATCAGTTTCTTCAATCACTGCTGGAGTCCCTGCTGCTGGCCTCATCACCTGCCTGTTTCAGGCAATCTCTTCTCTAGGCTGCCTTAGCCATCTGGTAAGATTACAAACAGAACAAAGCAGCAGCAAAGGAGAAGAAGGAGATGGGGCGGGGGGGAGCTTGTTCATCCTGCTTTCCCCCTGCGACTCCTTTTCATCTTCTGAATGTGTAAATCCCGTCTGTGGCCTGGCTCCTAACAAACTGTGTGTGCAGAGGTAGCCAAGGCCATTTGATTCTGCCCTATTGGAAATCTGTTTTCTCGTTGGTCTTACACAAAGGTCTATTAATTAGGGCTGATAGAGCTTAGTGAAAAAATCTGCTTGGCTAGCAAGGGCACTCTCTTGCTCACTCGCATATTTCTTAGATCTTGCCAAGATCTCAAAAATAGAGGGAGCTTAATTACAGTCACTGGATTAATCTCCAAGGGAAAGAAATTGTAATTAGCTCTTTGAAATGTGCCACTTTTTCTTGTGGGCTTTCGGAGTTTGTCAGTGTGTCCGTCTGTCCTTCTGTAGGACTAGAAAAAAGGTAATTCTGCACAGCATTTATGCTTATTTTCCACCCCAGGCCAGAAGTACAAATGGTAGCTGACTCCATAAACATTTTCCAGCTGATCTTGAAGAGACTGTTGTTTCCTCAGTTTCTCTCTTAAGTCCTGCCTGCTGCTTCCTGCACGGCTGTTCTCTTTAGCTGTGGTCACCAGCATTCCTGCAGCCAAGGCCGTGAAGGCCTTTTGGTGTCTCTTTGAACTCATTCTCCACTTCATGAGAGTAACAAAGAAAACTTGGGGTTTGGCTATGCCATTTCAAGCTGTTCATGTGATGGCATGAGTGGCAAAAGCACTAGTGATTGATGGAAAGGTAATAAACCCAGTGCCTTGTAGTCTATCATTTATGTTCATGTTCAAGTAGGTTTGAAGGTGAACAGGAGTGTTGGGGAGAAAATCTAAAGCCAGAACAAGGCATTGCAAGAGATTTCAGTGAATTCCCATTTCTCATGCATGGGAACTAAGCAAGTGTTTAAAAATCACCTTGATAAATGAGAATGCGTCCAACAAAGACACACCAAGCACTCTGATTTATAGCACTCATTGCAGTCATGTCCCTGATACACAGCACCTTTGCTGTTGATTTTGCATGTATGCAAGCTAATTTGTACAAGCATGTACATTGGGGTACATCACACATTGGCAGGCAAGATCAAGCCCTTTATGTGTACACATTGGCTGTGTATCAAGCAGAAGAATAAAAAGAGGAAATTAAATACTCTCCTATGGGGGAATGAGAATGGAGGGAGCCTTCAGGATGTATATCCCTTAATCCTTCTGCCTAGTATATCATCATTCCTCAACAGTGCAGTAAAGCTATCCCTTCATTAAGACTCTCAGTCCTAGAGAAGGTGACCCAAACTCCCCTTCCATCCATTTGAATCTTGCTCTGACAGCCAGTGACTTGTTAATTATTAATATGAAATATTTGATGGTACATAGAGCAGCTGAACCCAGTTTAATGTATGCTCAGGGCAACTCTCTGAAGCTGAAATCAGCCATTCCGATGCTTCGGATTTTTCTACTGAAGTTTTGCCTTTTGCCTCCTCTTTTACTTCCCTGTCTTTCTTTCTTGTGCCTTTGTGCCTTCATGCCTTCATGCTGAGTGTTTTCTTTCATCTCAGCAATGAACTTACAGGTCTGCATTTCAATTCTATTCCTTTACTTACCGATCAAGCTTAATGGAAAAATAAGAAACAGGATACAAGCCCTTTTCTCATCAGATCCCCAGAAACCCTATTTCTTTCTTCTATCTGGTTAGTCTGTCCAGTGGCACACACTTTGAAACACTGCTCCTCTCTGTGTACCCCTGGAGTTTGAGCTGAGGTTATTAGCTTCAACTGTAAGTGAAATCACATCACCCCCAATTAAGCATGTGCTACATGTGGTAAATACAGGCTTTGGGAGACTTATCTTCTGGCTTAGGGCGTGCTTTTAAGATGCAAATATCCTCTTTGGATTTGCTTGCTATGAGATTATGATTTGCTACCTGCATGCTTTATTGACACAAACATACATTACGGAGCTCATAACCACCCACCTGCTCTGGGTGCAGCCACCGTTACTTACGGTGTCTGTCTCTTTATCACTCAAAATAGAGGGATATCATCTGTTTGACCCCCACTCAAGCTCCTTAGCACTGATTTGTCAAAAGCATTTTCCTCTGTTGGGTCAAGTCTCATTTGGCTATACCATCTTCACCCTTTTATTTGTGCAGCATCTCCTGTGCTGATCAAGAGAACTCGTTTTAGTTAACACTCCCCTTCCTCCCCCTTGCAGCTTCTTTTTCTTTTTCATCTTCTTGCATTTTGCCCTTTTGAGATCTATGAGCTGTGATAATACACAAGGGCTGTGCCAACACAGACCAGAATCCAAGCTTAGCACTAGAGAAAATCCCCCTCCTGAATGGCAGGAGTGAGGCTCAAAGCACTCTTGTTACTATTTCCCTATGAACATGAGAGTCAGTTCAGTTAAAGCCTCTTTGGAAACCTGGCCACCAAGTCACTCAGAAGAACCTAAACCAGCACAGCTACTTTCACACAGCATTACTATCAAGTATGGCAAAGACACTGGAATTTGGAAAAGCCTGATGGTCTGTTCTTTCTTGCTTACTGTACCCCCTGCTGTATTCATTTTATGATCACTGGAATATATACAGTATCTATACACTTATTATATGATATACATCCATTCCTACCCAGGAAAAACGTGAGCATGTATTTAACTGGTATTCCATTTTATGTTGCAATTCCAGCTCCTGTTAGGGACTTAGCAAGCAACACATTGTGGAAGAACAAGACTCATTCATTGTTTCTCCTCTGCTCATCCTGAATTACACACATTGTTTTTCCTGAAGAATCTCTTTAGGCTGCATCAGAAACCAGAGGTATTTGCTTTGCAGAGGCAACCTTTGTTCTACTTAGCACAAAGTAATACCCACTATCTGTGTAGAGATGCAAAAGAGGAGGAGATTTGGAAAGTATTTTGGAAGTTTAGAAAGCAGAATTGAGATTTTATTATTATTATTACTGCAAATTTGAACATTTTCTATCACGTTAACTGACTTTACAGCGATTTATTTTGCCGCTATCATAAAGGGAGGTAATGAACTATGAAGTTTCTTCAGGAAATTGTCAGCATCTGCCTACAAATAAATTTCAAACACATGAGACATGAAGGAAGAACACAGTGATTCAAAGAAAACTGCTTGTCCTCATCCTAAAAGCCAGTCAGTGTCATTGGTGTTTGACACATTCAGGAGAAGGGTCTGGTTCAAAGACATGTCAATGGTATGTAACAATGGAAAATTTAGATGCATGTTAGGCATCTCACAGATAAGATTATCTCCGTTGAAAGCATATGTTTCCACAGATGGGTAATCATAGTGAAAAGATAATCAATAAAATGAGAAGAAATTCAACAATCTGCCTTTTATTTTCTTAGGGATCTCACTTTTTCAAACAATTATCTCTCCGTTATATGTGACACTTCCTTTGTTCCTCACAGTAGGTGCCTAACACTAAATCAAAAGCAAAACCCATATCTAATCAAAGATAATAGGAAATTTAAAAGATTTCCTTATCAGTTCCAAACACATACAGCATCACCTAGTAGTTATCTAGGATTAGGAAGCTTTCTGGGTGTGATTCACTGATAGCATTTACCTCATATCTCTGTAGCTTTGGTGACAAACATGGTACTGAAGAACAGAGCAACATCCTCAGGTTGCGATATTCTGGAAATCTATGGGAAATGGATTCTCCATGCCTAGAGCCTTGAGTGGTCATTTATACAGGTGCAAGGGGAATATAAATACAACCAGCTACATATGAAGCATTTGATTCTCACTATTAGCAGATGTAACTGACCGTGCAAGGTACCCAGCAGTGAAAAGTCAAGCTTACGTATGCTTTAATATTTAAGTTTCCCAGTAATAGAAAAGTTGTACATTTCCTCTATTCAAATGCTCATTTTATGCAGTTAGGGGATATCTATCATTCCCTCTTTTGGGTCTTTTCTTCCTTGATGTAAGAAGAATAAAAGGGAGGTTATTTAATTGAGTTTTTTTCTGACATATTATTATTACAAGTACCTCAGACCTTCTTATGACTTCACACAAAACACTGGTCATTGATGTTTCACTGACTAGGAGAAAGTCAATGGTTTTCTTCATATAAGGTTCACTAGCCAGAGAAATGACTTGCTAAACTCATCACAAGCAGAGAGTTAGAATTCATTGATTTACTAATTTTCCCTGTGCTCATCACTTTAACAGCTGAGCATTTCACAACTTTTGAATGGATTTATCTCTGAAGTAGATCAGTGAGGTAAAGAAATTTTATTTACTTCCATTTCACTGAAGAAGAACTGAGGCAATGAGAGAGTAAGTGACTTGCCACAGGTGACAAAGGAATCCAATAATGCATCCAGAAACGAAGACCAGACCTCTTTGGTATCAATTCAGTGCCTTCCTCACAAGAACATCTTTCTTCTCCGTTTAATAACCTCTTAACTTATTTCTTCCATGGATTCTGTATCGTGTAGCAGTCTGTGTCTCTGTTCATGGCTTCCTTGCTTTTACCCATAGTCCCATCAAACTCTCCATCCTTATGGTGCCTTCAAAAACATTTTTATTTCTGTATCAATGCAAACAAAAGAACACGGTATTCTCAAAGTACCATTATAGCAAACCTGGCATGAAACAGATGGAAGAAATAAAATGAGGTGATGATATGCCACTCCAACAATAGTGAGAAGACAATATATTGCTAACAACACTCACAGTCTGCTGCTTCTCCACTGTGCATGAAAAAGAAAAAAAAAAAAAAGCTTTGTTAACAGAAATCACAGGTAGTTATTTATCAGCACTATGGTTAAGGTTTGCTTTTACTTGGTTTTCGGCTCAGAGAAGGACATGTAGCAATTATTCTCAGAGTACATATTTGTAGCATAAAAGTAGCAGAAATACCTGGTTTCACTTATGAACTGTAACAGTATTTCCTTGTCTGGAAAAAAGAAGAGCTTGCAGCACTTAGACAAAGAAGATAAACACAGTGTTTTGAATAAGGCTTTATAGTGGCCTGTCCCGTTTTCTGGTCTCACTGCAAAAACTAACAAAGCATAGCACCAATGGAGTAAATGGATGGTGTCCATCAGGGTACCTGAGGTCACAACAGTCCCAGTTACAGACACGTAACTCCTAGACAGGTCAATGGGACAGGGTCTCCAGTGGACTGCAAAGTCATTTCTCTGGTGCATGGCTGGTACATTTTGTTCCCATTTCAGAAGTGACTTATGACCAATTTGCACTGGTGATGCAAAAAGCCATGAACAATTTGAAGGCAGAATTTCTTCCTGAACTATTTTCAACCTGGTCATAGGTCAATTAAGGGGTCTGTTCTGTGTCTGAACTGGGATTCTTGAGGATGCCCATGTCCTAACTCCCCCAAATCCTTACTGTATTTGCATTAAATCTAAACTTGGGCTGCTGCAGCTTACAAAGTCTGTATGTCCTTCTAGTAGCAATCTTGGACTTTTTCTAAGAAACACCCTAAATCTCATCATCCACCCAACTCTGATTGTGCACCATGTCTACAGAGGCTGCTGGTGGGGGAGAGGCTGCTGCACCATGCACAAAGGTGAAGGCCATTCTCCTCACGAGCATTACTGCAGCTCTGAACAGGCTCAGAAACACAACCATACTCCATCAGTTTTTATCTCACTACAACTTTCAGGGAGAATACCACAGTTCTTCAGCAAATCTGGCCTCGACAGTAGCATCCAAAACCCTCTTGAAATAAGGTTTAGACTCAGCTGGGATATTTAGGATTTAATGGTTCCTACTTACTCTTTTGCCACACATTCAAAGTTTCACTAAATTTCAAATCAACTGAGGGTAACTTTGTGTGTTGATGTTCCAGCCCACACATGACCTTGTGTTTCACTAGAAAATGCATCAGTGCTTGCCCTCCAAAGAACCACTGAAGGTAGTTTCATTCAGCTCTCTCAGCCCTATCCATGTACTTCCAGTGGGTCAAGGAGTGGAGTAAGAAAATTTCCAGGATTTACAGAAGTGGTGTACAGGCAAACTCCATCAACCACTTTCCTCCAGACCTGGCACCTGGCAGGAACCAGCTCAACAAGTAGGACCAAAAGATGAACTGCTGGAACTAATGAAGCTTCATCTTTTTCCAGCTGGCAGAAGGAGTCTCATGCCAGAGTAAACCTTTTTCAAGGTCTGGCTTGACAGAAAGCCAGCTCAGAATCAGCAGTGACAGCAACAATGCGGATGATCTGCAGCCACAAATGCATCCCATGGGAGGGGAGGGCGCTTTGAGTGGTGCCACTGAAAGAGCAGCTGCTGGTACATCACTACTTGTGGACGCTCTCTCAAAATCCATCAGAGAAAACTTTGTCCCTTGACTTCAAATATGAATATTCTTGTTTGTTAATCTGAGTTAGGAAAGATGGATGAATTATCCAACTACTCCGGTAACATCCATAACGGTGTGTTTTCAAGTACTGACGTGGGGGGTTAGGAGAAAAGTCTAGAAACGGTAACAAAAAAAAATCCGGGATAATTAGACTCCTATTAGTATTGGGAGTGATGGCTTTCTATCATTATGCTATAAAACAGAGAAACTCGCCTTTACATGAATTTCCAGTAACCTCTGGTTTTTTACTCTTTTATGTACACTGTCCTTATAATATTTTTGTTAGATGCGACAAAGGAACTATTTCAATAAAGCTTTTCTTTCTTCATGTACTGAGGAACTATAATATTTCATTTAGCCTTTTAAGATATGACACGTCTTTTGACACTTTCTGACTCCTGGTACAAGGCAAAGGCAACTTCTGAGCTTGTGTTTTGGTTTTCCTTCTCTTTTTGATCTGTTTAGCTGAGCCCTTGTCAGCTGAGAAAGAATTTTTAACTCATACATTTCTGGATGCTGAGAAAAAAAATTGCTTCTCAGTAACCCCAAGACTGCTACAGTCAAGAGCTGCAGCAGAGCTCTCTCTTCCACCAACAGGACTGGACTCTGTTTATGCTTTAGTCCTTCCTCAGTTTGTTAATAATGCCCACTTATCATAGAATCATAGAATAGTTAGGGTTGGAAAGGACTTTAAGATCATAAAGTTCCAACCCAAGGCCTCATCCAGCCTGTCTTTGAACACTGCCAAGGATGGAGCATTCACAACTTCCCTGGGCTTAAACCATGACAGCAAGAAATTCCAGCCTGCTGGAATCCTTCCCTGGAAGCAGTCAAAATGAGGACAGGCTACAGCTACTGCCTGAAGAATTTGGCACTTATCACCATTGCACATTATACTGGCCAGTGTGTTCTTAAAACCTGGACAGTGCTTTTATAGCAAAACCGTGAACCCAGCAATGACTGATGTAATCACTCACTGAAATCAATTATATAAAAACCTACTCAGGCTATGAAAACAACCCTATAATCCTGGTAAAAATTGGGAAAGTCTGCTTATGAAACAGGCAGGGTTATATGTTGAAAGTTTTTTTCCCACCTCTCAGCCTACCATTTTGAACACGAGAGCAGAAGGGTTAAAGCTGGAAGTAAGAGACAGAAAATTAATTATGAAAAGTCACTTTATATTTGCTGCTCCTAACTGAAACTGAGCACACTCCAGAAGTAAACTGTTTCCTGTAGCAGTAAATGTATTGGCCAAACCACAGGAAATTACTCTCAGATATATTTAAATTTATATTAGATATACTTACAGGTAATAAATAGGATAGATGGCTTTAATGGATTGTGGATGTTTTTCAAGTCCATGCATTCCTCTTCATAGGTCCTAGTGTCATTCCCAGATCTGTCCCTACATGTCTTCTATTTTTTAAAGTCATCTGCTATAACAGCTTTCCTAGTTAGCCTAGTCCCACTGGTTGCAGCTGATCCATGTTAGCTCTACTCAGAACCTGTGATTCTTCCTTGAGATCATCGTCTCATCTGTATCAAACTACCCAGCTGAAAAGTGAAAGCAGGGAGAGAAAAGTGCTGTGTGTTGTAGGTGCTGAGTGTGGCATGTTTGTACTCACTTTCGCAAAAACAGAAATTGGGAATCATTGTAAGCTTACTCTAGGGTGTTTATATTCCACATGCTTGATCTACATACAGTGCTGAACTTCAATTCTTGTATACCTTTCCAGGTATATTCTTATCATGCCAGTAGGTTGCTTTTAAAATGTCATAGCAGAGATTACCTGTATGTAGTTTGTGGTTCAAGTGGTGAATAGTGTCTCAGAGGTAGAAACCTTTCTAAAATCAGAGAATTGGAAAAGCTGATAGAACATAAAAGAAACAAAAAATAAATGCAAAAGGTCTCAGAAATAGCAGTGGTGACCTGTCTGCACTCAAATCCAGACACATAATAATGACTTGAAGAATGACAACTTGCTGATGATCTTCAGAAGTAACACCTGGCTAAGACAGCTGATTGTGGATGCAACTAGTTGCAATTATGTCCAGAAATAGGAAGAGGAGAAGGGCATCTTCATGAAGATGAACATAGAGATAGTCCCTTTTGCTGTCATCTAAAAACACTCCTCCAGAAACAATACTCAATGATTATATAGCACTCCTACTGATGGGCCCAATCTTGCTTGCAAAGATATCCTCACTAGCTCCAATTATTAAATCTGACCTACCTGATTATCAGTGAACCTTTCTATTTCTTGCATTAAGCTAGTAATAGAAGGTTTAATGACCATCAAGATTATTTGCAATGCAAGATACAAATATTATCAGGAAAAAGGGGTGCAGTTGAGATTAACCAGAAAACAGAAGAAAATTGCAATTGATGAGGTGAAACACTTGAAAGTTCCCAATTTGTTTAGCCAACAAATTATTAAAAGAAAACAAACAAAGCAAAAAAAAAAAAAATAAAGAAAAAAAAAGAAAAAGCTACAGGTAAAAGCTGAAACCCAAGAAGTCAAAAAATGAACAAATGGGTATTTCCAATGCAAGATAGCCATGGTAGTCAAGAAAAAGAAAATATTGTGATGTAGAAAATGTCCATGGCACAAGAAAACATCACAGAAGACCATGTAGGAAAAGTTTCAGTGCAGGAAAGAGTAGAGAGGCCACAGTGTAGGGAGGTCAGGCCTGCATACATGAAAGCTGATAAATGGTAATTCATTATAATAGTTCAATGCCATGTGTTTGATAAACTGAGACATGAAGAGAAGCAAGGAGAAGCAGTAAAGTCAAAGATGCATTAGATTTTGTGGCATGTCTGAGACTATCTTTCATTGTCTTTTGATAGTAGAGGACAGTGGATTATGATAGCCTTTAGGAAGGAGGGAGGCCTGAGAACTAAAAATAGAAAATCTTCATGATTTACAAGTACCATGAAGGAAACAGAGAGAATGGACTTAGAAAAACAGACAAGGTCT
>JAVHNF010015175.1:18967-29051 GCA_034783455.1 Micropsitta finschii
CACACCCTTAGGCACCAATCTGCTTGCCACCATCAAAACCAAGGCTTGTCTGTACCTGTGCAGCAATGACAGCCTCAGGTCACGAAGGCAAAGCTTTGAGATGAAAAACCTACATAGTTTGGGCACCTCTTTGTTTAGGAGGCACCTCTCTCAGGGTCACATCTTTAGGCTTAAGCAGTTAGGCCCCATGGGCAGTAGTTAAACCTTTTTTGGATCTCCTTTACCTTCTGGTATTGCTGTTAAGATCCATGTGTTGGATTTTAATAACCATTCTGTGATGTACACAGAAGAAACCCACTCTCAATGGGGAGAGTGCAGAGAGGATTATCATTCCGCTGTAACAGAGCCAGGATCACTCCACAGTATGCTCAATGTTATTCAAGGTCATCAAAGGATGCTTTGAAAACGTTGCTTGCATTCTTGCCTGGGAGAACAAGCTGGAGTAAGCCAGGAAGGAGAAGGAGTCTCACAGGATTTGCATGTTTTCACAGAGTAGCCCAAGAGGAGCTTCTGCTACTTCATGAGCAAATGCTGGAAGAGCAGAAAGAAGCTGGCACCACTGCTGCTTTCCATGAGCCTCTCCTCTGCCCCATTCTTCTGCCTGTCACTGCCCTCTCCTTTGCAGCTGTGGGAGGCAGAATGGCCAGGCAGCATCCTCTGCCTGCGGGCAGACCTCTAATGGACTGGGGTGAGTTGCACTGAGGAACCTGCCCAAACCTTTTAGCAGGACAGAAAGCAGGAGCCACTGCCCTGTGCCAGCAAAATACATCTACCCAAAGGAATAGTTTTGCAGGTGGGGGCTGGGAAAGAATTAACTGCTTCAGTTAGGCAGGACTCAAGGGGAAGGGAGCGGTCGCTTGAGTGTTTTTCATCTAGACAATTAGGTCTGCTCCTCCGGGCAGTGGCTGTTAGGCCAAAGCTGGAAAGCTTTCCCTAAACTAGCAAAGCACAAAGCTTTCACACAGTGTGTGCTCAGCCCCAAGAACTTCCTGGTTACCCAGGTTATTTGAGGCAGATTGTTGATTAGGATCCAAGAGAGGATTAGAAACTCTTTTAAGCATAAATAGTATTTGCAACTGTGTGAGTTAAGCAAACGGATACAGGGGAAATCAAACCTCATGCTTCGGGGCATAAACTGCTCTCTTGTGAGTCAGGATCAACCTTTTTTTCCTCTACGCATAGCATCTCGTAATTAGCTAGGTGCTTGCTGTGGTTTTGATTTGCTCTGAAGCATCGGTTACTGGCTGCTGCCAGAGGCAGGGTGCTGGACTAGATAGACCTATGATGTGTTTCTGTAGGGCAACCCTTTTGTTCCCATATTGGCAAAGCTTTGTGGGAAAGCTTCAGTGATATGTGTCTTCAGCGGCTCCTGGTCTTACCAAACATTGGCCTCTCATTTCCATAAGCACTAAAGTCAGTCTGAATTGATACAGAAGTAAAAAGGCAAAGTTGCATGAAGGGTTTATTTATCTACATGGTACAGACAGCATTTATTTACTAAATGCAAAGATATTTTTAGGATCTGCATGGGTCATTTTTGCCAGGAAGAAATTAATTATTTTCTTCGTTCCATTTCAGCTGCAAAGAAGTCACACAGCTTACAGAAGGTTTTGTATTTTGAAAAATACATATTTCTGTATCCGTGTGCATATACACATACACGTATGCATATATATATATATATATATACACAAATATAAGTTGGTCCAATAAAAAGGTTTGAATTACTAGCATTTCCTTACAAATTAAAGGCAGGCAAGGACCAGTAATGCAGGTGACAGAGCATGCACTAACAAAGTCTGCCTTTCCATGCTGCCTCTTTGATGTACCTCATCTTTGCCCTGAAGGAATTTCATTATCCTATGGTGAGCTGGTAATGAAATCTGTACTCAGAATCAAGCCTTCATAGAAAATGATATCTTGACTCTTTGTTCTGTACAGACTAGCTGTGTGTGGTAGGAATATGTTTCTATTTGTGTGTGATCTAAGTGTACTTTGAATACTGATCTCCAGATAAAAAAGGATAGAGATCTAATTCGACAAAATATTAAATGCCCCTATCTCGCTTTATCTAACAAAATTCTGATGCTTATTATCATGATGAATATTTGGGGCGATACTTGTAGTGTTCAGCATGTGTGAGAACAATCTCTCTGTGGAGAATTGAACGGAGTGTCAAAGACCCTGATTTACAAAGAGTGCAGAGGGCTCTTAAGTACTATTTTTAGAACAATGCTGCAACAGATTTACACACAGAGAAAAACCCCTCCTCTACAGTCACTTAGGAGCAAAGTAGCATTTCACTGCATAATAATGAGGAATTAATTGCTCTTTGTCATCACTTTTTATGCAAATTGCCATAGAACATTTGCCCAATGTGCATTTTACCTTTTAACAAAGAAAGTAGTCATGACAAACTAGACCAAATTTCATAAGCTAAAGACAAAAGTAGGCTGTATCACACAAAAATTGCAGCTACCCAGTCTATTCCTTTGAGGAACTCTATCAACTTCCCATGAAAGTCCATTAAAAAAAAAAAAAAAGGAAAAGAATGGAAAAGAAAAAGGTTTCTTGGCCTGCGCATCTAGTTAAATTAAATAAATTGAATTAACTTCACTTATTAGATGACTGACACTTCTTTTAATGGAATTTGCTTGTCAATCTTTACAACATTTGCTTATTTTTTCCTTTTGCTTGGGCTAATCACCAAATATTACCAATTTTGTTTCTTTACCAGCCACTTTCAAGCTTTTACTCATATTGTTACTGAATTTCAGACATCGCAGGTTGCCAGTTGTTTAAAAATGTTTTGTTGAGCTTATATTTAAAAATAATAAAAGAAATATTATCAACCTTGTGTCTCACCTATGTGTTCACAACATTTACATTTAGACTAAACTGACAATTCTTCTGATCAAAAGAGAATTGCAACAGCTACAGAATAGCATTTCCTTTCACTGTAAAAAAGGGAAATACATAATAAATCATCTTTGTTCTACATGAAGTTTTAATTTTTTAGCCATTCTGCAACTGCCACTTGCAAATTTGATGCAAAAATTACCTAGATGGCAAACCAGGTCAAAATGTAGACATCCTAATGGATTGTATTGTGTCAAAGCATTTTCTCCAGAAACATCTCAACATGTTTTCTTTTTCCTGAGAAATACAGGGAGGATATCGCTGTGCAAGGAGTTTCTGTCTCGCATGTGCAATGAATCAATTCAGTGAACTAGTGGGTCTTTTCAATCTCTAGCTTCTACCAACTTCAAACATAATAGCGAGTTCCAACAGAGTCCCTTTTCTATTCATATGCTATTCACAGCAGACCTTTGTAGTTCACAACTTCAAGTTAACATAGCAAAGAGCAGTTTTAAATCACTCCAGTAATCAGGGGTCACAATTACTTGCTGTAGGTACAAAAAAAAAATAATAATCACACACACGCTGCAAGCCAATGCACTCTGCTTTCACCTTTAAGAAAGAAAAATAACAGAGACTTGACCTCTGCCTTAAGTGCTAACACTTCAGCAACACTATCTATTAATCAAAATACATATGAATGCAGCTTATAAATCCCTCTGCATGGAAAGCGCCATCTTCACCCTTACAGAAATATATTTCCTGTCCCAGTCCTTGCTTGAAGTGCAAGAACATCCTGCAGTCTCTTTGAAAAAAAGTAAAAGCAATGGAAGTGAGAACTAAATAAATCAAGCAGTTGTTAGTTATATGAGCGGAAACCCAGAAATTTGTTGCGGTCCCAAGTTTTTTGGTTAGCATTAGAGCTAAAAGCAAACCAAACTGCCCTAGCAAAAGCCAACGCCTTCAGCACAGTAGATGAAGCACTCCAACCTGCCCTCAGTACTTCAGTGTCAGGGATTTAGCCTGGAACAAGAAGCCCAAAATATTCCAACATGTGCTCCAACGCCATCAGAGGCAGTGGAAGCCACTGCGTTGGTACAGTTACTGTGTGCTTCCCGAGTGCCAGTACAGCTGCACTTTCCATGTTCCCCACCTGCTCTCCTGACTATCCTTCTCTGGCTTCTGTTCAGCCAGGCAACATCCTCAACCTCCATGAGCTTTGTTATGCTCCAGTCAAGTTTCAGCTACATGAAGCAAGGGAGATGTTGCCAGAGGCACAGAGGAAGCCGGGCATCCAGTCAGATATCCCACTACCACTGCCAGTTCTGAAGAAACTCCTTGTGACTTCCTTGCATCAACAGCAAGATGTCTTCTGCTGTGGGTGCACAGTCCAGCTTGGAGGGTAAGAAATGTATTTGCATGAAGCCCCAGTTACAGTTATCCTCTGAAAGCAGAATCACGGGCACTAGAAAGTCTGAGCTGTTACCAACTTAGTATCTTTGTTTGTGAGTAATAATTACCTCAAAGCTTTTACTCTTAATTAGTGGTTTTGGGTCTAGTCAGCCACTGGTGCATGTGCATAAGCTTTCATTGATGTTAAAGACTATGTGGAGCAAAGAGTCCCTAGGAATAGTAAGTTCTCTCCATGGAGTAGTGCTGTGGGGTTTTTTTTCTTACCCATCTTCTGCTCCTTCCCAAAATCATGACTTTGAATTAAACCTTGCCAGATCACTGGTGTCCTGTGACATGTCACAGGGGAGATCTGGACTGCTCAGAAATCTCTCTGTCCTCTTGAATGTCTCCTGCCTGGTATTTGCTCTCTAGAGCACAAACACTGCTCCGACACATCTGGGTTAACCTCCACGTGCCCTCCTTATTCTCCAGTCTCTCCCTCGGCAGTGCTCAAGAGAAAGGAGCTTTTTTTTACCCTTCCGGTGCATCCCTTGGTTTGCAAAAGGACCATGTTACCAACACAAATGCTTTGTCCACACTTCCACATTTTGCTGCAGATATTTTCACTTTTCTGGATAGCTGTAAAGACAGAGGGTTGTTGGAAAAAAAAAAATTATTACAAAGCTTTTGAGCAATCTGAGCTAAAACAAGGTTGAGCTTTGTCCACAATTGCTCTCAAACAACCTTTGCAGTTGATTTGCCTTAGAGACAGGGGAATATGAAGTGAGGTTTAAATACATCATCATGGATGTCCTTGCTTTTGCAAGCAGGCTCTGGGATCATCCTGACCGCAGAATCAGGGAATTTGCAAGATTTGACCTTTAAAACACTAAAAGCATAATATAGTTTTTCATTGTATTTTAAAATACAAATGCAAATTCTAAAATGTTATTCAGAAATTGTAAATAATAAATATACTAAGTAAAAAAAATAAAAAAATGAAAACAGTAACGGAGATTATGAAGATCTCAGAAGGTGGCACTGATTTAGAGACAAAATGGGCAAGGACAAAGCCTTGTCCTTGCTGGCTATCTCCAGGACTCACTGTGGGCTATATTTGGACTGCCTCTCAAGGCACGGAACTTCAAGAGACCAGAAGGATGATAGGATTGTGTTCACTTTAGGGCTAACAAATTCTGACCTCCTTTAGAGCCAATGAAAAGAATAATCTTCAGGTTATTCATCCTATCTGTCTAGCACAGGTGTTGCAATTACTTTTGCCATATTACTATGTCAAACTGAAGTCTGGCAACCTCAGCAAGCAGGTGATCTGAGCAGTTTACTTCTCGTGTTTTTGAAGAAGATGAACACTGGGGAAGACCCTACCTTTTGACTTAGTGACCACAAATCATGTTTTGGACATAAGACATAAACCTTAATGATTCCTGACCCTTGACTTCTTGACACACAAAGTCAACAGCTCTTTAAATTCCTTTTTTATTATGTTATCTGCATCTATTTTTTTAAAGGTCAGTGCCCACCATTTTTTCCTGCCTTGCCTCCTGACACTATAATTTTAGTCCTTGCAATAACGCTTTGTTAATATTTCGATATATTTCATATATTACATCTCACCAGCTCCTCAAAATACCATGCTGGAGATCTGATGCTCTGTGCGTGGCAAACGTTCCTTTGTGGAGCTTTTGATGTGATGTTAAGCCATGCTGCGGAGACATTACATTGTGGATCTTTGATACCACACACCATGACAGTGTCTTCTTTGCAGCCGTCACAGGCACTGACTCAGGGCGTGCTGTTCATACTGTCAGTGCGCCTGGAAACGCAATGTACCTGGGGTGTGTTAGAATCTGGTTGCGAAAAAACATACAGCGCCTGTGGTATAATCAGTAATCAACTGTGAATTTCTTAATCACTGCAAAGAAAATGATGCAATTTCATTAATTCTACCTGCACAGCCCAGGAGAATATGTGCATAATTATTGATAATGACGTAGGTCTGTGCACAGGACTGGAGCTGCTTATCCACGGAAGCTGATCTTTTTCACCCAAATTTTGCAGGGTAAAATGTACTTCAGAAGGAAATGACAATTGCATCAATTAAAACCTGCAAGATTTGTCCTTATTTTTCCTTTTTCACTTCTCCATTACCATTGTAAAAGTCAAGTTGCATAAGATCTGCTAACATGTCACTCATTCGTAGAGTCTTCCGAGTCAGAGCGGTTGAAGCCGAGACGGCAACAAAAGTTGTTCTGTATAGTACTTTCATCTCTTCCCTTAGCACTTTAAATTGGGAATTACCTATCCCCAGGAAAAAGCAATTTGTTTTTATAAATACGTGACTGAAATACCTTGCAATACACAGAGCTCTCCAACAAGTGGCACTATTAAGACTATTCAAGTAACGAGATTGATATGCAAATTAGGTCTCAGAAAGGGATGTTGGGACATGTTTTACAATATTGGATTCCATTTAAAATCTTTTAAATTTACATATGAAGTATGATTGAAATAGATATTCATAATGCAGATACTCTGGAAAGTTTTGTGTTATCCATAAAGAAAACACTGAAAAGTAGGTCAAATGCTATAAGCTCAAAAGGGCAGTCCTCTCAAAAGCAATGAAGTCACAGTGGTGTAGAGGAGCTACCTAATTAAGATATTAGTAAAGGTAATGTGTAGCCAGGAAATCTGCCCACAGAGTTGAGCTCAAACCAGCTGCTGAATGTGCAGGTCTCAGCTTTCCTCAAGGATACCATTGTAGCATTCGCAGCAAGTTATCCCTGAAGTATTCATGGGATAACTTCTAAATTGTACCTATTCACATTTTTTCTATCTTATTTTGTTGTCGTTGCTTGACAAAGTTTGGCTGTACTTTAAGTAAAACTGTCCGGAAATAGTTACTTTTACACAAAATTTGAGGTATGGAGATAGTTGACTGCAATAGAGACAGGATCACCCTGGAATAGAAGAGAGTTTGGGAATGAATTGGGAAGCCAATGGGTTAAAACGTAAGACACATGATACAAAAACAGCATTTTTAAAGAGTAGGTTTCATTCTCTTAGTGTAATATTCCTCCTGCCTTTGAAAATCAACTCTTGTTGTTTTTTTCCCGTTTTCCAGTGTTATATACAGATAGAGAGATAAGAGAGAGACCATAATAAAATCACAATCTGAATTATATAGAAGAATCAGGATCCTGTCTTCCATTATGAGCTGGTCAGAAAATTATTGATAGTATTTGGGTACCAGAAGCTGCATAGAGGTGTTGGGTGAGTTTTCACAAAGCCTGTGTGCCCAGCTCCTGCTTGGATTTAGCTTCTTTCCATCTGTGCCAATCTCAGTCCAGCACAGCAGGATCTGGTTCACACTAAAGTCACTGTGAATTTTATCACAGGGTAAACAGAATAATAATATCTGAAATAGATGTTTTCACTTTATGCTTCCTTTAAGCCAAATAGTAACATTCATTTTAAAATGCTGGCCAGTGAGATAAATGGCAATTATTGTGCCTTTCAGAAACATGTGCTATGGGCAGAGGCGTATCCAGAGTGCTTTGTTGAGTTTTCTATTTGGCTGGCTTTGACTACCTGGAGCAGTATCTCCCACACTGTGTTGTAAATAACAGAATATGTGCACTTTGAATGCCGTGGCATAATGGGCACGTAGCGTGCTAACTAAAGCATTATAAATGCTGCAAGGCTTATTTTTATCTCTCCGTCCTTCTCAATAGAGTATTTTTATCTCTCACGCCAATACAAAATTATTTTTGTGTCTCTAGGAAAAACAAGGCAATGAGGAGACTCAGTCTGCTAGCATTTAAACACATGACAAGTCCCCTTACACACTGTGGGACTTTTCACATGCTTAGCACCATATATGTCTGCAGATCCAGAACCTAAATGGCACTGGTGAGCAAGGCTTTATATGAACATTGCTTGGAGAGGGAAAGTGAAGTTTATGTGTCAGATTCTCCAGTGGGGTGATGTTCTGCCACCATGTGTAGCTAGGAAAAATAAAAGGGGTAAATTCTACTTAACTAAAGAGCTTTTTGCTTTGCACAACAAGACACCTGTACAAAATGCAAGCCAGGGCTTCCAGAAAGTGACAATACATTTGTTGCTACATACAGGCAACAAATTTTGTGTTGGCACGCAGGATTTGCATAGTTTTCTGTAGTCTAGTAGGCTTTGAAAACGCAGTTAGCCCGATGGAGCTGCTGCAGTTTCAGGGGAAGACATCAGTGAAATAACTTCACAGAAATTGCTCCTCTCTAAAAGATACAGAAATCAGTATGTATCACCTGTCTGCAGTGAAAAGGGGAAACAGTATGGAAACATACACTAAAGACTGACATAAACACAGAAAAAAATAACAAACATGCACATATTAATGACTGAATGCGCACTTGTTAGCAGTAGGTCACCATCATTCTTTATGGACATTTACTGCAACTGCAATTCCTTTTTCAAGACCACTGACCCAGGAAAATGTAACCCCCTTAGTTATCCAACACCCTGTAATAAGGTGTCTCCAGAGACAATCTCACTCACAACCTCTATTGTGAATCATTTATTTTCTGAATTTCTTTTTTCTCAGCCACCCCGCATCTTTATGTTTTTCTGTCCTAGCCCAACTTGAGCAACTCAGGCTTGTAGAATGCAGTTTATTAATGTACTAGTTCCCCTCATTGCATTTCATGTCTCATGGCATTTGGGTCTTGCTCAGAAGCCCTGAGGGCATCACGATGATTTTCTGGAATCACAGCCTTCTACTTGGCAAAAGGCACCACGGCGAAAGGCCTCTGGGTGGGAAAGGGCTGGTAAACGAACACCTTACACTTCTTGGGATGAGGCACAGCATGGCCCATCCTCTGGCGCTGGGAATGCTTGATGGAATTTTGTTTTTGTTTTCAGGCTCCGGAGCACTTATCTATTCCTGTGACGTTCGGCAGGGCTGACTCATGACTGCTGGACGCTTGCGGTCGGCATAGTAAGTAGGATGAGGTTTCTCTTTGGGGCGGAGCGCATAAAATATCACCACGACCATCAACACCCAGGCTGTGCCGGTACCGAGGTGTGACAGGGTGGGCATTTTTCACCATGCCCTTCATCCTCTTGCTCACGGCCAAGCCTGGCCGGGGTGGCGCGTCTCGGCCTCCCCCCGGGAGGCGCCCACCGCCACACGACGCCCCGCCACCCCCATGGTCGTGGCCACCGCGGCGAGCCGGGCTGGGCCGCGGCACGGGGCCTCCTCGGGTCACCTCCACCGCCATGTCTCCGCCTCAGCGGCCGTTTGCGGCGGAACTACGGCTCCCAGAGCCCCCCGCGGCCGCCGGCGCGAAACCCAGCGCGGGGTCCGGCGCCACGAACATACAGTGCCCCCCCACACCGGGACAGCAGGAGGCCGAAAGCCCACTCCGCGCATGCGCATCCCGTCCGTTTCCCCCCCCGTTCCCCACCCGCCTCGGCCGGAGGGGCGGGGCGGGTGGAACGCTAGCGGCGCCGCTATTGGCGGAGAGGCCGTACGGCGCTTTCTGTGCGTAGCGTCCGGGTCCGCCGAAGGAGCGGAAGCTGCGCTGTTGGCGTAGCTCTGTTGTGAATGGAGAGGGCGGCGGGGCGGGGAGGGGAGGATGATGTCAGCCTGCGAATGTCAACAATGTAGCGATTGAGGGGCGGCGGCGGGCGGCAGAGCCGGGCAGCAGCGGCCGCGGCAGCAGCAGCAGCGCCGCCTCCCTACCCCTCCTCCTCCGCCGGGCTGCCGCCGCCGCCGGCCCCGGTGCCGCGCCCGCCGCCCCACCACCGCCGCGGGGGC